>CABHPH010155202.1:11987-40514 GCA_902168325.1 Peromyscus nudipes | reverse complement strand
GGCTTTGAGGTCTCTTTTTCTCAAGCTTCCCTCACTGTGACAGTCAGTCGACTTCCTGTTGCCTGCAAGATGTAGGACTCTCAGCTCCAGCACCACATCTGCCTGCATGCTGCCGTGCTCCCTTTCATGATCATAATGAACTGAACCTCTGAAACTGTAAGCAAGCCACCCCAATTAAATGTTTTCTTTCTAAGAGTTACTGTGGTCATGGTGTCTCTTCACAGCAATAGAAACCCTGAGACAGATATTTAACAATATCAACAGAAAAAGTTGTGAGACAGAAAGAGTTGTGAACCAGCTACACCAGATCACCCCCTCATCCTTATTTTTGAGAAGGAAGTCTCTCATTGGCCAAGAGCTCACCCATCAGGCTAGGCTGGACATCCAGGAAGCCGCAGGGATCCATCCCTCTGCCAGTGCTGGAACAGTAAGTGCATGCCACATCACTTGTCTTCTTCACATGGGTTCTAGAGATCAAACACACGCTACCTACTGACCTCCTCACCCTCCTCCACAGTTTTCTAAGACCAGCTCAACACTAAAGAAACCAACAAATGCCAAGTGACTCGCACTTTGAAAAGCGCAGACTTTGCCTCCGTGAGACCCTGCCTGCTTTCAGTTTCCAAAATATTTCATTACAACCAAATTCTGAAGAAAATGAACAGAGCCTGTTTCCCAAAGGCAGTCTTCTCTAAACGTGGTGTTGGTTTACAGTTCTGTGCTGCCATTAGCGACTCTTCTGGCTGCAACAACCTCCCCACCTCAACTAACCCCGTCTAGAAACTTCCTGCAGGCATGCACACGGGCTGTCTCCTAGTGACTCTAGATCTGCCAAGCTCTCAGTATCATCCACCACAACAGGGGACGCTAAAATGTTCTAGAATAAGCTACATCAGACTAGAAGGGTTTCAAAAGGAAAAAAAGGGGAACAACAGAGCAGGCATGGCAGCCTGTGCCTGGAACCCAGCACTCGGTAGGCTGAGGAGAAGGATCAGAAGTTGAAACCCATTCTCTGCACCATGCAAGTCTGAAGCCAGCCGAGGCTACATGCTACACGCGACCCTGTCTCCATGAACAAACAATGAGCAAACAGTGTCTCCAGAGGGCTGACCCAGCTTGTCCTATATTATCAGCAAGGTTTACAAGCACTCTTTCAAAACATCATTCTTAACTCTTAATAGAAGCATCTGATTTTGTTTAATCTGGATTTATGCACGTGATTACACACACATATGTATATATACATATACCACGCACACACACATGTGTGCACACATGCACATACCATACATATATAAACATTCTATGCATCTGAGGCTATTTTCAACAGGTGGTAAACAGGAGCTTTATTTAATCCTCACCATAACTCTATGAAATAAACTTTCTATATTATGCCCATTTTACAGGTAAGGTAACCAAGACTCAAAGAAGCTTGGTCCAAAGCCGAGAGCTGCAAGTCAAGACCCAGCACCTGAGGTGCATGTACAAACCCACTGGGCTCTCCTGAGACTTCGCGTCTCCCACTCTCTGACCCCTACACTCACAGCTAGGCAGATTTCCTTTTTATAGACAGGGTTTCACTATCACTCCAGCTGTCCAAGAACTCACAGAGATCCACCTCAGGCAGATTGCCTCCCGTCCGTCGATGCTACCATGTTGAAATGTAAATACTTCATGACCACCTACAGCACTCAGGAGGGGGACCTCAGGCTCACTGTCCGGCAGGTCACATGCCTCCCACAGTTAGTACAGGGTCGTACCCTCAGTCACCAGAGAGAAGCTTGTACATCCATGTGTGTTGCTGCTGTGTTCACAATAGCTTAAACACAAACAGGGCCAGCCAAAATGTCCATCTGTTGATGGATGGGTCAAGAAAACATAGTACATACAAATACACACGATGGGATCTTTGCAGGAAAGTGGATGTAACTGGCAATCATCATGCTCATACGTGTGTGTGTGTGTGTGTGTGTGTGTGTGTGTGTGTGTGTGTGTGTCTGCTCATACATTTATATGAAATATGCCAGGCTCGGGAAGACAAATAACAAGTTTTCTCCATTGACTAAAGAGATAGATCTCATACCTCAATGGAGCAAAAGAGATAGTGTATGAACTGGAGAGAGGGCTCAAAGGTTAAGAGCCTATAGTGCGCCGGGCGGTGGTGACACACACCTTAATGCCAGCATCAGGAGGCAGACGCAGGTGGATCTCTGTGAGTTCGAGGCCAGACTGGACTACAGAGTGAGTTCCAGGACAGGCTCCAAAGCTACACAAAGAAACCCTGTCTTGGAAAATAAAAATAAAAATAAAAAAGAGCCCATAGAGCTCTTCCAGAGGATCTGTTTCAATTCCCAACAGCACCCATGTCAGATGGCTCACAAACAGCCTGTAACACCAGCTCCAGGGGATGCAATGCCCTCTTCTGGCCTCCTTGGGCACCTGACTCATATGTACACACACACGTACATACCCACACACACATACACATATTTAAAATAAAATCTTTTTTTTAAGACAGAGATGGTTTACTCTGAAGCCAAATAGAGTGACCATGGCCCAGGACACAGATTTTAAGTTTTCCCAAATAACATGTTCCAATGATGTAGCAATCTGGAGAAGTTTTTAGAATAACGCAACAAAAAAGTCATAAAACAACACATGTTACAAATACATTGGTGGGTCCAGCAGGTAGGAGGCTTACCACTAAGTAGGGGCAGTTCTGCTGTAAGCTTTAGATGCTGTCTCGGCATCCTTAGCCCTTCAGTTGGTGGAAACTAAAGGTCTGTGCACACCTTCCAGAGGATTTACCTCGCAAAGACGTTAGGTCGCGCACAGAGGGCAATGAATGGCCATTACACAGGCTGAGATGCTCCAACTTAATTTGGGACGAGACTTGCAACATTCCAACCTCTCTACACCCTGAGGTTCTAGTCTGTCCACCAGCCATGGCAGTCACAGCTTTTCTAGGAATTCTCATTTCCATCTCTCACATACAGACCCTAGATCTCAGTGTGTGTGTGTGTGTGTGTGTGTGTGTGTGTGTGTGTGTACATGCACATGTGTGTGGTGAGAGGAGAAAGGCAGCCATGACATGAGAAGAAGCAGCATGAGGAGAGAAGGAAAAAGAGACAGAAATGGAAAACATGTGCCATGAGAGCAAAGTGGGGACCGTTTGGAGCAGGAGGGGGCAACAAGAAGGGAGGGGCGGGCAGTGGGAACCAGATGAACAAGAACAAAGTAAATGACAAACACCTTAATAAGCCCAGTATTTTACATTCTATCTTTTTTTAATTGAAAAATAAATAATATAAGTATAAGTCAAAAAGAAACTGGGCCTCTAGAAGTCCAGACAGTTTGTGGAGAGCAAATACCTACGTTTATTCTAAAGGAGTCTCTAAGCATGAATGCCGCCTCATGGTAGGCTCCATTACTATCCAACCCGTCCTACTCACAAAACCAGAGTTCCAATGGAAGAACGTCAACAGAGGGGCCTCTAGGTGGGGGAAATCCCTGTTTCAAAAGCTCCTCCTCCACCCCTCCCCTTCCACATCAGATCTAAGGCTGGAGATTGAGACCAGGCTATGTAGACTTTGCATCAAAGACTGCTGTACCCAAAGGGAATGCAAACCCAGGACCTAAAGTCCAAGCTGTTCTCAGCTGAGAAGGTAAGACTGTGTAGTCAAACCGGTTCAGCCAGAGAACCTGCGAATTCCAGGCTTCTGCTCTTAGGATTCTGAAGGTGAGCAACCAACTCCTCGGGCCAAGAATGCAACTGAGCAGAAGAACAAACCCTTTTGTTACGATTATGTTTTTTCCTTTGAGATGGAATCTCACTTTGTATGGAATCTCTTGCTAGCCTGAAACTCACTGTGTAGACCAGGCTGGCCTCTAACTCAGAGATCCGCCTACTTCTTCCTCCCAAGTGCTGGGCTTTTGATATGAATTTTAACACCTTAGTCCTCAAATTCTCCAGGATGGTTGGCAGCAGAGGCTGGAGAGCCTGGAACCTGGTGTCCCTGTAGAGCAGTGGTTCTCAACCTTCCTAATGCTGTGACCCTTTAATACAGTCCCTTATGTTGTGGTGACCTCAACCATAAATTACTTTTGTTGTTACTTCACAACTGTTATTTTGCTACTGTTATGAATCATAATGTAAATATTTTTGGAGACAGAGGTTTGCGAAAGGGGTGGCGACCCACAGATTGAGAACCACTGCTGTAGAAACAGCTACAATGACCTCTGCCAGAAGCAAGCTTCCTGGGGCCTGCATATGGCTAGAACCATAGGATAAGTCCCACCACGTTCCAGAAAGCTCCTGTTAGGAGCTGGGAGACAGTGAGGTGAGACAATCACTTCATTCCTTCCTTCCGATTCTCGTTGGTTCGACCTACCACACAGAGCTTCCAAACCCACTTTTGAGGCTCTGACCCAAAAGCTGCAGGGAGTCAAGGGTCCGTTTCAAGACTGGGATAAAGAACAACACTGTTAGCTTGCAGAGAAATGTCTGCACTGTCATAGACATCTACACAAGACGGCTCTGCCCTGCAGGTATGTCCAATTCTCACCTGCATGCAGCTCAAAAGAGGTATGAATGTGGTCCAACGTAACTCATACACTTATTTAAAGCATGAGATTGTGTGTGTGTGTGTGTGTGTGTGTGTGTGTGTGTGTGTGTGTTTCTGTGCATGCAAGTCCACTGAACATTTTTCTGGTTTACACAGCACTCATGTAGAGGTCAGAGGTCAACCTTAGGAGTCAGTGCTCTTTCCACCACGTGGTCTCAGGGATGGTTGTCAAACCCCCGGTAGTAAAGTACCTTAACCACTGAGCCATCTTGCTGGCCCTGATGACATCATTTTCCAGTGTGAGCTCAGTGGATGAGAATGACAAGTCATGATGTCAAAGGTCCACCTGAACCTAGACCAAAGCTCTCTCTGAAACTCTACTCCTCGAGTTTCCCCTTTTCTTCACCATCTAGCCCAGTACTCAGGTCTCCAGAAATGAGCCCTACCAACCTACTTTCAGTTTGCCTGGAATGCCCACCCTTTGTTTGCCCGGTTAGGAGAATCCCGTATTCTCTGAACCCCACTGAGAAGCCCCCTTTCTAACCTCTAGGATGAGTTACCCTCTCCGCCATGATCCCAGTGCACAGGGATGCTCAGAGTGTGGTGCCTGGATCAGCAGCATCAATTCCAAAACTGTCACAGCCCACCTGAAACCTGCTCAATGACAGTCTAATGTCATTGACAAAATGCCCAGAAGGGGTCCTGAGAGTGCTCCTACTTGATCCCCATTATAGAACCAGGGTTTGTTTAAAAATGTCCCCTGTTCCCCTCCCTTCCACCTTCCAGCCTCCCTTAATTGTCTGGTTGAAGAGAAAAAGCTCTTCCTGGGGTTTTTGTTAAACTTGCAATAGAAAAGAGGGGAAAAGATGCAAGCCAAGATGAGGATGACGTCACCCAGTGCGTGGACCTCACTCCGCAGTCTCCGTGTAGCTCTCTTTTCCCTAAGACAACTTCTCAGGCTGGTAAGAGGGCTCAGTGGGTAAAGATGTTTGCTCCCAACCCTAAGGACACGCGTTCACTCCCCAGGACCCACATAGTGAAAGAGAGAACTGACTCCTACAAGCTGTCCTCTGATCCACACACACACGCCAGTGTACATGCATGGGCAGCAAACTAGCACGCACACAATGAATGTAAATAAATAAATACATAATTTTTCTTTTAACAAAGAATACCTCTTTGCATCCTGAGAACCCCTGAAACTTCAGGCAGGTCTTGCTTTTGAATAATCCTATTTCCATTCACCAACCTCTGTCTCATGAGTGTTGAACAGATGGACAATTCTGGTCACATTCAACAGACATACTGAATACTTAAGGCCTACCTCGTCCCTTGGGAGAGCAAGTCCCCAAGAGACTAACATCTCAAGACTCCTTGCAAACACGCACGTGTGGATTTATATAATGCATCTGCTCCAGAACTGGAAAAGGACATGTGAAATGAGCAAGTGTACCAGCCACCAGCCTTCCACCTCCACATCTGGCACACCCCAGAGAAAGACCCAGGAATTCTGCAGACTGAGACCAGAATTTCCACGGAGCAAGTCCCTTGACCACAATGAGCACATGCCTCCCGTTCGTGGCCATTATTTGAAGTCGTTCCCAAATGCTAGCTGTGTGCTGGGGGTGATCCTAGTTGGTGTCTTTGGCATCTCGATGGGGACAGTGGAACTAAACCACTCCCAAGAATTACCAAAGAAAGGCAGTTCCCTAAGGGTAATTAACCGGAACATCTGGTGTGAAGTCTTCTTGCCTCATCAGAGTCACTACCTCAAATCTCAGCCTTGCAAAACTCAACACACAAGCTGGTGAGCTGGCTCAGCAGGGAAAGGCACTTGCTGCCAACACTGACGACCTGAGTTCAGTCCCTGGGACCCACACGTTTGAAAGAGAGAACCCACAACTCCCCCAAGTTGTCGTCTGACATCTATCTCTCTCTGTCTCTCTCTCTCTGTCTCTCTCTCTCTGTCTCTCTCTCTGTCTCTCTCTCTCTCTCTTTCTCTCTCTCTCTCTCTCTCTCTCACACACACACACACACATACACACAGAGAGAGACAGAGACAGAGAGAGGCACACATACACAGAAAATAAATACATTTTTTAAAAAAGAACAACACACTATATCAGTACTACACAGCTTGACCCACTGAAGGTATAAACAGACAAAAGCACAGGACATTTGCAACTATCAGACCACAGGTCCTAGGATTCTCTCTCAGCCAGGCTTTCTGCCAGGCCATACACGGCACAACGCTGTGGTTAGAGGCCACAATTCCAATGCACTTCTCAGAGTGTACCCATTTCCAGTTGGGAAATGCCACTCAGCATAGAGTGTGTGCCTAACACACTCAAGGCCTGGGTTTGATCCCCAGCATCGAATGCAAACAAAAAGCAGGGCACCTCCCCACCTCACCCCAGCCCACCCAGCCACCCACCCACCCGGGGCTTTGGGCATTCACCACCTCGTCCAACCGTCAGTTTTCTCTCGAGAGCTTGTGTACATGTGAAGATTGGTAAATGAAATCAATCGACTCTCCACCTTTCAATCTGTCTTGACAGTACATTAGGGGCCCTCAGCAGACATTCTAAGATGCAAAAAGGAAAAAGATGTTTGCCTCTTACAACAGGCAGCTGGGAGAAGCAAAGGTTGGATCCCTGCCCTCTTAAAACCTTGGGAAAGCACACGCTTTCTTGCCAACACCTTGATGTGAACATTGATTTTGGACATCTGGCCTCAGACCTAGGAAAGAATGTTAGCACAGTTTTTGACCACCAAATTACGGCTTAGGGAAATAATACCCTCATTAGTCACTCCCTTCATTTTTCTCAAAAGTAGTGTGCACGAGCCTGGATTATCGCCATTGTGTGAACAAAGAGGGCCGGACTCCTGGGTGGGGCAACATGCTCAAAGCCACAGGCATGGATGGAGCATAGCCAGCTATGGACCACATCCATGCCACCTTCTCAAAACGCCTTCCTGGCTTCAGTGAGCTGACATGTGTGTTGTCGGCCTTCAGGAATAACCTGGGAAACAACTGCCTCAGGAATATCATTTTGGGGGGGGAAAAAAAACAAAAACGAACAAACTCCAATTTCAAGAAAAGAGCCAAAGTAAGTTCAGAACACCATCCATCAGAAGAGCATGGGTGAGGCGATCCCAATGACGCTGGTTAACATTCAAAGACACGATGAAAGGCCCCAGGTAACACGTCACCCATCACTGCCCTCTACCCTCTACCCTCTTTTCAGGCACTGATGCTCTTGTGGTTTTGATGTATGACATCTTTAGGTTCACGACTTTGGATCCATAGTCCCCACCTTGTGGCACTGTTTTGGGAGGTTATGGAATCTTTGAAAGACAGGGCCGGGCTGGGGGGCATGGGTCACTGAACAGGCTTTGAGGGTTCTCATCAACCTCTCTGCTCCCGAACTGCTGGGGTATGAGCAAGCAGCTGCCACCAGCTCTCGCTGCCACAGAGCTGCCCACCACCACACCATCCCCACCATCACGCCATCTCCACCCCGTCTCCATAAACAAGCATCTTCTAAACCGCTTCACATGATCTCACTGATCACTGAAATGAGCAGAGGAGCTCACAGAGCTATGTAAAGAAAAGCAGAGGATGGCCCTCCCTGAGACTTCTCTCATGTCATAATAACCCCAGAACATCCAGGAGTGTGCGTTATGTGTGTGGCCCTGTGGTGCTCATGACAGGCTGCTGCTAGATCCCAGCCATGGAGGATTATGGGTAGTGAAGAGTCTCACTCAATACATCACTCACCATTCAAGTCTGAAATACAACTTCACACGTCCCTAGAACACCAACCCTACTGGTTAGTTCCTATAACTATTGGTGGAATGTATGAAATATCATCTGTTGAGCTAGTGTGAAGATCATGACTCTAGCCAGGGCTGGGAAAGGATGTAGGGACAGCTACCAGAAGGACATAGTACAGTGGAATAATCATAACAAGCACATGAAATGATACTCAACATCTATGATCATAAGGGACATGCAGATCAAGCTACAACGTGACATCATTCCACATCCACTTAGAAGGTCATCATTGAAAATATGTGGCAGGGATGTGGAGAAATCGGAGCCCTTGTGGTACACCGGAAACAGCACATGGTGCATCAAGAAATTCAATATAGAATTCCACTGCTATCCAGCAATCCCAACTCTGGGTGAAGACCTGAAAGAGGGAACTTTCTGAGTGACAGAAGCCCTAGTCACAGATGTCAACAGCTGGAAGGATGGCTGGAAAGATGGCTCAGTGGCTAAGGACCATGACTGCTCCTGCAGAGGATCTGAATTTAGTTCCCAGCACCCACACTGGACAGCTAACAACCACCTATAACTCCAGCTCCGGGGAATCCAGTGTCCTCTTCTGACTTCTGAACGTATCTACATTCCTGTGCACATACTCTCACACACATAATAAAAAATAAATAAATTGTAGAGCAAATCCTAATTGGTCTTAATAATAAAAACCCAAAGCCAGATATCAGGGTAAATGCTGAAAGATCAGAGACAAAGGAACAAGCCACAGCCACCTCTTACCTCGCCAACTCCTCGGCCTGAAAGGGGCTGAGCTCCTGTCTCCTCCCACCTTATATTCCTCTCTCTGCCCAGCCATATCACTTCCTGTCTCCACCTCCCAAGTACTGGGATCAAAGGCATGAGATGCCAAGTGCTGGGATTAAAGATGTGAGCCACCGCATGCCTTTAATCCCAGCACTCGGGAGGCAGAGCCAGGCGGATCTCTGTGAGTTCGAGGCCAGCCTGGGCTACCGAGTGAGTTCCAGGAAAGGCACAAAGCTACACAGAGAAACTCTGTCTCGAAAAACCAAAAAAACAAAACAAAACAAAAAAAGATATGAGCCACCACTGCCTGACTTCTATGGTTAACTAGTGGCTAGCTCTGAACTCTGATCTCCAGCAAGCTCTATTTGTTAGAGCACAAACAAAATATCACCACAATAAATCTTTTTTGTTGTTGTTTTGCTTTAGTTTTGTTTTTCAAGACAGGGTTTCTCTGTGTAGTCCTGGCTGTCCTGGAACTCGCTTTGTAGACTAGGCTGGCCTTGAAATCAAACAATCCATCTGCCTTTGCCTCCCAAGTGCTGGGATTAAAGGCGTGCACCACCACATTCAGCTAATAAATCAATCTCTGTCTCTCTATCTCTCTGTCTCTCTGTCTCTCTGTCTCTCTGTCTCTCTGTCTCTCTGTCTCTCTCTCTCTCTCTCTCTAAGGATGGAAGCAACCATGTGTCCATGTAAAGATGACCAGAAAAAGAAAAGGTAGCCTATTCTCAAAATGGAAGGTAATTCTGACACACGCTACAACATGGATGAAACCAGAAAACGTTGATGCCAAATAAAAGGAACCAGGAGCAAAGGTGAAATATTCTATAACTCTAGCTCTGTGATACAGTCTGCATAGTCAAACCCTGAGATAGAGAAAGATGGTGTCCAGGGACTGCGTGGAAGGGAAAAACATGGAGTTAACGTTGCATGGATGCCAAGTTTCCATACGGGAAGGAGAAAGTTCTGGAAATGGATGGTGATGGCTACTTTGTAGATGTACTTAGTGGTGGGGAACCAGACATGAAAAGTGATTTAAAGGATATGCTGTATCTCAGACATGGTTAACCACAATAAAAATTCTGAAATAGAACAACAGGTATTTAAAAGATGGTGTGGCTAGGTGTGGCTCAGTGGTAGAGCACGTAGCTAAACCACGTCTCTGGGTTCAGTCCACATCCACACACACACACACACACACACACACACACACACACACACACACACATACACGGGCATGCAAGAAAAATAATGGGATTACGGGTGAGGTTTTACTCCTGCTTACTTTTGAGTCTTAAATTTCCATTCACAGGAGCTGGGGACACAGCTCAGTAGTACAGAGCTAGCCCAGATGTTCAAGGCCCTGCATTTGATGACCAGTACCCCAAACAGGGTGAAAGCACTCAATTTAAATTTCCATTCATGTGCTGGGCAAGGGTGGTGCACGCCTTTAATCCCAGCACTTGGGAGGCAGAGGCAGGTGAATTGCTAAGAGTTCAAGGCCAGTCTGGTCTACAGAGTGAGTTCCATGACAACCAGGGCTACACAGAGAAACCCCTGTCTAAAAAAAAAAAAAAAAAAAAAATCCATTCATGAAATTTCTCTTTTAAGCACACATGTCATCGAGTACCCAAAAGGAAAACTGCCTGTCCGAGGCGGGCTAGCTCATTTAGGATCCACAGCCTGAGGGATTGCTGGGACTCCTGTAGTAATGACCTTTCCCACTTCTGCAATGTGAATTATCCCAAAGTGAAAATCCAGTACCCATTCCATGCTTACGAAAGCCATTCCTTTCAGACAGCTGAAACAACACGGGCTGCCACAGGCCCTTCGCAGCCATCCTACCAGAGATTTATATTGCTTATTAACATAAAGAAGCATTATGTAACGTAAGCGGCGGCCACAGGCCTTGAACTCCGAAGCCGATTCCAACTGGCTTTACTCTCCAGTTCCCAGCACTGGGCCAATTAAAAACTCCCTGGGCCTCTGCCACCTCCTCTAAATGGCGAAGAAACACCTGCCTCATAAGGTAACCATAAATCCTGGAACAGACCTGGGCCTTCAATGTGTCGGGGCTTAGGCACTGTGAGCATGAACGAGCACAGCCTGCCCCAGAGCAGGTGCACGCTAAACACCCCCACTGCTGCCTCTCACCCACTGCACACTCTTACACCAACGGCTTTCCACGTGCATAGCCCCAAACTTCTTTAAAAGAGATGGCTGTTAGCTCGCCCATCTGTGGGTTAGAGGTAACACCCACAAGCTCACCCACACCAGCCACACTTTTTACTGCCCCATACCTAGCCCTCGATTTCTTTCTTTCTTGTGTTTTAATAGATGGAGACTCGTGTGGTCTAGGCTGGTCTAGAACTCATGTAGCCAACAACACCCTTAAATACCAGATCCTCTTGCCTATGCCTCCCCGGTACTGGCATTACGGGTGTGTGCTACCACAGCCAGTTTATCCAAGGCTAAATATTGAATTTATGAAGGCCAGGCAAACCACAACCCCAGTGCAAGGTTTACACTCAATTACCACAACTCTGCTACCTTCTTTAAAATGAAAGCTTCATGATAAAATTCTTCTTTAAATTGTGTAGGTGTGTCTCTGTCTGTCTGTCTGTCTATGGGTATATATACACATGAGTGTAGGTACCTGCAGAGGCCTGAGGATCCCCTACAGCAAGAGTTACGGAGGGCTGTCACCTGCCTGATGTGGGTCCTGGGAACCAAACCCAGATCCTCTGCAAGAACAGCAAGTGCTCTCGTGAACCGAGCCATCTCTCCAGCCACGCTTAGTCCCTGAAGTTCTCAGTCAAGTTGGCTTTCTACTTTATGATCAGGTAGCTGGACACCGTTGAAGGGCTGGCAAAATGCCACCTAGTAAGTGTCACTGAAATTCAAAATAAGGTCTCTCCAGTTTTTCCTAACCATCCTTCCAGAGATCCTGAAAATCTAAGCTATAAACCCCTGAGTCAATTGCTCAAGCTCTCTGAGCTCTGGCTCTCACAACACAAATGAGAAAGTGAAACAGACGTGCACCACTGGGCCTCCCTAAGGAGTTCTAACTGTGAAGAAACGACTCACGGTGTCGCCACCACCACGAAGCCATTAAGCACGCTTGTGTGTGACGGAGAGGCCCTTGCCTAAACGGAGCCTGGACATCAGGCTCGTCTTCAGTATGAGCGATTCGTGAGTTCTCTAAAAGGACGCTACCTGCACAGATGTGCAACAACACCTGGAAGGCTTTTTTCCCCCAAAGGAGTCTTGTGAAAAATAGTTTGGGGCATATGAGATCACTGGCAATCAATCACAGACAACACTGAACACAGTGATGACCAGAAAGTTTCTTTTAATTTCACCAGTTTAAATAACAAATCAGAATGTCTCTTTCCCCTCCTGGTGACGTGCCCCAGAATTGCATGGTGACAAGTTTCTAACCTACAACCACAAATTCTATCATTTATCTTTGGTCTGGGTTTGAGGAGGATTTTATATTTTTATTTTGTTTGGTTTGGTTTAGTTTTTGAGACACAGTTTCACACAGCCAGAGCTGGCCTTGAACTCAATGTATAAAGAGAATGACTTTGAAGCTGATCTACCCACACCACTTGAGTGCTGGGATTATAGGCCTCTGCCATCCACCGCTAAATCTGCCATTAAAATTTAGAAAAGTCATACTTTAGCATCCAGTTGAAAAATAAGTTTCGGCACAATCTGAAGGGACAGTCGTCACGTAAAGCTTTAGATAACATTGTCACTGTTCCCAAAAGTGTGCTGTGCAGTGTTGTTGGGGAATGGGGTTGATTGATTGGTTGTAAGTCTGGGGTAGGGTTTTGGTTGGCTGGGTTGGGTTTTTTCATTTTTGAATTTTTTCCCATTCTATCTATTTATGTCTGTGTGTGTGTGTGTGTGTGTGTGTGTGTGTGTGTGTGTGTGTGTGTATGGGTACACACAGGACCCCCCCCCCTTGGCACTTGTGTGAAGTCAGAGGAGAACTTGAAGGAGTTGGATCTCTTTCCACCACATGGATCTTGGGAATCAAACTCAAGCCATTAGACTTGACAGCAAGTGTCTTTACATACTGAAACAGGATTTCACTCTGTAGCCCATACTGGCCTTCAACTCACGACCATCCTCCTGCATCAGCCTCCCGAGTGCCGTGATTACATACATGAGTCCCTATGCCCAGCTCCAACAGCATGCTTTAACGCCTGTGCAAAACAAGATTCTTACCTGCAAAGAGAGATAAGGCAAACCTAATATGTAAGCTATATTTATCTCTCTCTTTACAAATGGCGTCAAAGAGCAGAGCTATGGCAATAAGACATAAAAGGGCACAGCTTGAACCTTTCCTGGGTGCAGTTTTCACTAAAAATAACCTACTGAAGTGAACCGTTAACTGGTTCGCTGCTGTCACGGAGAAGCCCCACGCAGTGCGATCTCGAATAGGCTGTGAGAAGGGATGTCCTTCTGGAAACAGCAGCAATCAGCAATCATCAGCTAAGAGTAAGGCGTCTGCACCACCCAGGGAGGACTTAAAAATACTTGGACTTGGAAACCGAGGAACACAGGTTATCTCATCTCAGAGCAACAGCACAGGACACTACAGTCTCGAACACACGGCCAGGAGCTTGGAGGCTCCAGCTGGCGTACACTGTTGTATGATCTTGCACCAGTGTCTTTCTGGGACATGAGTTTGTTCATCAATAAAGCGGAGATAATCACATTCTTAGCCCATCCTCCAAGCATCATAATTCCCACGACCGAGATAAAAAACAAATTACAAATAAGTAAGTTGAATTCCGGACCCAGTACCCACTAGTGAACCCCAGAAGCAGGAGCCGACAGTCTGTTTCCTTGCTAGACAGCAACAAGTCTTTGCAGCAGGGAGGACTTTAATTCTGAGAGCTTTGGAGGAGGGAAACAGACCATCAGGACCAATCAGAGCCTGCCCGAGAGCTGGAGCTCTGCAACAACTTGGTGCCCAGGTGTCAGGAGTGACTTTATTGTGAATTCTTCTGTAGCTGCCCCATCAGGGTAAACATAGAGCATCACACACGAGTCACTTACTCCTCCCCACATCTCAGTGACACAGACTGAGCACCCCTACTCTGAAAACCTGATATTGGAAATCTCCCCAGGGCTGGAGAGATGGCTCGGCAGTTAAGAGGACTGAGTGCTCTTGCAGAGGACTCTGGTTCAGTTCCCGGAACACAGAGCTCACAACTTCCTATAACTCCAGCTCCAGGAGATCTGATGCCCTCTTCTGGCATCCATGGGCAACCACACTCACATGCACACACTCACATGTACACACCCCCACATAGACACACCTGCATACACTTAATTAAAAATAAAAATAAATCTTTAAAAAAATATCTTAGGGAGAAGAGAAAGAGAGAGATAATGTAATTATATTTTAATTACTTTTTTTACAATAGATAGATAGATAGATAGATAGATAGATAGATAGATAGATATCCCTACAATTTTGTGAGTGTGGATTGCAGAGCATTTGGGGGGAATGGGAAAGCTGAACTGGAAACATGCAAAATATTCCAAACACTAATGTGCTGAATAGTTTTATGTTAACTTGACACAAGATATAGTCACCTGAGAGGAGGAGGGAGACTCAGTTGAGAAAATGCCTCCATGAGATCGGGCTGTAGACAAGCCTGTAGGGCATTTTCTTAATTAGTGATCAATGGGGGAGGGCCCAGGCCACTGTGGGTGGTGCCATCCCTGGGCTGGTGGTCCTGGAATTCTATAAGAGAGCAGACTGAGCAAAGCCATGATGAGCAAGCCAGTAAGCAGCTCCCCTCCGAGGCCTCTGTATCAGCTCCTGCCTCCTGGTTTCTGTCCTGTTTTGAGTTCCTGTCCTGACTTCCTCACTAGAGAACAGCGATGTTAAGTATAATCCTATAAACCTTTTTCCCCCAACTTGCTTTTGGTCATGGTGTTCCATCAGACAGTAATAACCCTGAGTAGTTACCTTGGTAGTAAGTATGACCCCTAACGAACTCCAAAGTCTGACTTCAGGCAAAAGCAATTCAAACTATAGCTAATCAGCTGTTGAAACAATAAGCACTTACTGGTCACCTACTCTGATGGAAATGAAGATGAGTAAGACACTTGCTGATACAGACCTAGCAGGCATTTTTTGCCAGCTCCCTTTGTGCCTTGGTGAATTACACAGTTCAGAGAGGATTTCTCAAGGTTTCTCAAGGTACTTCTTGGACAAGGTACTTCCAGAGGAAAAGTAGGGGCTAATACCATCCAGTCAAGAGCTACCTGTCCCCTCCATATCTCAACCTGCCACTCATCACAAAATCCAAAGATGAAAGGAAGGTCATAGGGGTTGTCAAGTCAAACCCAACAATGGACTCCCCTACCCTCTCCCAATCTCCACCTTCCTGATCTACTGAGTTTCTCCAAGGTCAAAGCACTGCTCTCTGGAAGTAATTTTTCTCCCAAAGAAAGTTCTTAATAACAGGACCAGAGAGTGGACACCATGTCCGATGAGTCCAGTGGACTGACGGGCTGTTTTCGAGATGAACATCACAGGGTTGGCACACCTGTGGTGAGAAAGGATGTTCAGAGTAGACATCTGTGCTCCAACCACACAAGGAGGTAAATGAAGCCTCAGCATCAACATCAACTCGGAAAGAGAAATGGATATGGAGGAAGCCTGAAGACAGAAGTGGGAGAGTTAAACAAGCAAGATATTCCAAGGAACAGGAGCCACAGGCACGCACCAAGCAGCTCACCTCCAATTGGAACATCGGGGTGAAAATTCAGTTCTACTCAGCATGCCCTTTTAGGAAACACACGGAGGGGAAATCCCCCATTAGCCTTTCAAACAGATGCTCACGTCCAGTGATGGTGGGAAGCAGAGAGACAGCAAGGAGCCCCATCCTCACAGGGCTAAGGAGAGAAACCGGATGCAGAATGAACAATCTGAAGTCAACAGCCCACGTGACCGTGGTCCGCTTGCCGCTCTCAGGGTTAAGGTTCTGAAGGAGGCAGCAGGCTCATCCAGGAACAAGGAGGGCAGAGAAGGAGGTGGCGGGCACACACTCCCGGCCCACGAAGGGCAGAGAAGGAGGCGGCAGGCACACACTCCCACACCTATCTCGGAAGAAGTCTGCTTTATCAGAATTTCCTTTGGGGAAATTTAAGACCTTGTGGGTCAGGGCTACGTGCCCAGTTCAGGCCCAGGAGGAATAAATAATAAAGGACACAAATCAGGCCATGTTTCTCCTCCCTAAAATAGATCTTCCTCAAATGTGAAGCCAAAGTCACCACAAGGTGGCCGCACTGACAGGTGTTTGGAAACTTCAGACTCCAAAACCTAGCATCACCTCTCCTCTAACTCCTGGGGACACTGCCAACTCCCTGCCCCCCCCCCCACTCAGGGCGACACAGGGAACGCCATGCAAACTGCTGCTCACACAGAAGGGATCCACTCTGCTCTGGCCTGCCTGGGAATGTATCCCGTGGCTAGTCATCATTGACCCGGCCACCTCTTTGCTTCAGCCCTTGCTTATCACAGCCATTATAAACCCAAACTGAGCTTGATTACAATGTGAGCTACAGAGTAAGACTCTGTGTACAAAAAAAAAAAGGCCAAAAGCAAAACCCATTTACCACAGACTACTCCTAACATCATCTCAAGGGGCAACAACCACATCTGGTACCATCTCCCAGGGGCTCAGATATTACTGTGACCTATACACACGGCCATTTTACAGACAAAAGAACTGAGGTTGAGAAATTAAACAATTTGGTCAACATTGCCAGCAACTCTAACCCCAAAACACCCCTTCTGCACTTGAGGCTTTTCTGTCTCCCATCGTGAGAGTGTAGATTTTGAACCAACTCAGTGAGTACTCAGGAACACTGTGTGGCTATGGAGTGTCTAAAACACAGAGCTTAGAGAAGGCCGGCAAACACCTACAGAGCCACAAACCACGGGGCAACCCAACAACCAACCCCGGCAGCCTCGTGGTGGACAGACTCCTGGACCTCGGGCCCCTTCTAGTCCACGGTGAGCAGCCAGCCACCTCCACCAGCTGTTCAGCCCCATGGCCTGTCCCCAGAACTAACCTCCAGGCCCCTGGGCCCTGCCTGGAAACGCACAGACCGCAGGAGGCCTCCTTTCTGTTCACCTGGAAGGCAGAGCCTCACATACCCAGGTGACGGTGGGGCTGGCTCTGCTCCCAAGTAACGAATCCAGGAGTTAAAATAATAAACAATCCCTATTAATTCTCAAGAACAAGAAACAGGGCTTCTCAGTTCTGGCTCCGCTCTGATTTGTACCCCGCAGGGCAGCAGCCCCGGCCAGTTTCGCTCCAGATGGTGGTTTGTATTTTTCCAGGCAGCATACCATCTCCCAGAGCCTAGCCTCACCTTCCTCCCGCTTTTTACGTTTTCCCAGAATCCTCTCCGTCTGTGCTCTGTGTGCCCAGAGCTTTACAACACCTCTGAATTCACTGCCACCTACGGATTTCATTAGCAGACTGTTTACTGCCTCCTTCTCTGTTCGGAAGAGCTTAAGCAGAACCAGGCCTCCACCAAGCCCGTGAGGACTCCACCCTGCTCCGCTGTCCAATCAACTCCCTCACCAGTAGAAGAGGGCGTTTGCACAGCTCCCCTCCTACACATCTAAGCTGGCCCTGGGCCAAGGTGGGACCATGCTGGGAGCCAGCCCTGGGAGGCCGCACAAGGCACTGGGGTGGGGTGGGGGGGCGCTCCAAGCCCTGGATCCTGGCTTGGTGAGAGGAGACTGTACAAGAAAGACAGAATAGGCAAATGAAAAAATGAAAGGACATATACAATAAGCTAAGACCTCAGGAGTGAAAGAAAAGGCATCGGATAAAGTAGCGGAATCTTGTCAGGACTTCTCCATGTCCTCCATATCTCAAAAGAAAAAAAATGGGGAAGGGGAGAAAATGGAAGTGGGGGGGGAGACTTAAAAAAAAAAAACAGGACAAAATGGGCAAGAGGAAGAAGGGGCAGGACAGCAGATAAATGATCCACTGTTGTATCAACTACTAACTGACTGTATTAAAAATACTCCTGAATATCCATAGCCATGCTCTGTCCTCCAGTCTAGGAGTTAAGAAACGGGAGATCTCTAGGGAGATAGCCCTGGAGCAGCCAGTCAGGGCAAATCAGTGAGCCCCACATTCAGTGTGAGACCTCACCTCAAAAAATGAGACCCAGGGAGACACCTAACTCGACATTTGGCCTCCACATGCAAGCACACCTATGTGCATGGGCACCTGCATACACACGCGTCAATATATATACATGTAGACACACAGACACAGACATACACACATGTCAATATGTACATATACAGACATATACAGACACGTCAATACGTATACATATAGACACACACAGACATACACACATGTCAATATGTACATATACAGACACACACACACAGACACACACACAAGTCAATACGTACACATATAGACACACACAAAATCTCTGTCATTACAAGGATTTGAACCTCTACGAGGGAAATAAACCAGCGGCCACAGGGAAGAAAACAAACAGGAAGGCAGCAGCAAAAAAGATGACCACGTGACCCTTGTGCACGGAGCCTTTCCATGAGGTGACGGCTCCTTCTGACCATGGAGACAAGTGGAGACCACACAGACCACAGGCCAGAAATCACTCCAGCACCATGTACCTATGAGGGGAAACCTACAAATACCCCCGCCATGCCGAGTGTGTGTGTGTGTGTGTGTGTGTGTGTGTGTGTGTGTATGTATACATGTATACATATTGACCTGTATGTGTGTGTATCTATATGTATACATATTGACCTGTGTGTGTGTCTGTGTGTGTGAGTGTGTGTGTCTGTGTGTGCACGCGTGCGCGCGCACCACTGGCTTTCAGACTGTGATTAACTTTCCCCAACTATTTTGGGGTTTTTTGATTACTCTGGCATCTTTATTCTTAAGTATTTAAAGGGGTCAGGTAATTAAGTGTGTGGCACTGTTATTACTCATGGAAGCCCCCGAGATCATGCCCTACTAGTCTTCAAAATTTGTCAAATTAATTTTGCTTCAGAAAAAAATTCCTACTTCCAAGCAGCTAGCTATGAAAACTCACTCATTAGAAGCTGCTTACTCTTCTAATTAGTCTTCCCACACCCAGGCTCCAAACAAACTTGTCAGGTCGGGAGAGCATCAGAATCGAGGAATTCCTAAAATAAGAACAATGGGGCTGTCTATGTCAGCCGGCCCTTGGTCACTGTGACGAGCTGACTAATGAGCCAGCTAGGATGGACACCTTTGTGATCCCAGTGTTCTAGAAGTTGGAGGAGGAGGACCCTGAGTTCAAGGCCAGCTTGGGCTACCTAGTAGAATAGTGTTGTCTTAATAAAGGAAAAGAGAAACAAAGACACACAGAAAAACAGAGGATTCACTTGGGCTGTTTCTGGAGTTCTTGCCCATGGTCAGTCGCCTTACTCCTTTGGGCCTGTGGCCAGACAGCATTCTGAGCATGTTAGGTGCCCATGGAAGAGAAAAGCTGCTCACCTCATGGCCAAGAAGAAAACAAAAAGACCATGAAAGCAAAGAGGGCAGACGTGTATTGATCCTCTGCAAGGACACACACCTATCACCCAAAAACTTCTCACTAGGGTGCCTCTTAAGGGTCCCACCCCATCTCAACAGGCTACTCTTGAGACCCAACCTTTAAGACATGCCTTTGAGGGACACTTATCACCCAAACCATAGCAACATCCTTCCACACTCTACCAAGAAAGGCTTTCTCTAGACCAAGGCTGTCCAACAAGCACATAATTTTAAATTGTCTAGTAGCCACATTTAGAAAACTAAAAGATTAAGTGGAATTGAATAATCTACTTTGTCGCAGTTAATGATAAGTAGTATCACACCAGCACATGGTCAATACTAGAGTCGGCAATAATGGGTCCTACATTCTTCTCTTTCTTACTAGGTGTCCTGGTTCAGTTTCCATTGCTGAGATACAACACAGACCAACAGCAACTCGGGGGAGAAGGGGGTTTATCTGGCTTACACACTACAGTCCATCATCAAGGGAAACTGAGGCAGGAACTGAAGCAGAGGCCACAAAGAAACACAGCTTACTGGCTGGTTCACTGCCTCTGGCTTGCTCAGCTACCTGTCTTATATAACCCGAGACCACCTACCCAGCCAGGGTTGGCATTGCTCACAGTGGGATGGGCCCTCCTCCATCAATCAGCAATAAGAAAATGTCCCACAGCCAACCCCAGGAGGAGACTCCTCTATTGAGGTTGCCTCTTCCCAGGTGTGTCAGGTTTACAACTGAAGGTAAACATGAACTTGGAAACTCAGTCTGTAGTTGGCCCTCAGACTGGTGACCACGGCAGCCAGAGAGCTACAGAGTGTAGTCAGGAGAGTTCCAAGGTCAGACAACAAATTCCCTCAGGTCGAGGGACTCTGATCTACGTGTCCAATACAGAAAATGTTAGGCTTTTCTAAAAACAGTGGCTCCCAGCCTCCCTGATGCTGTGACCCTCGAATACAGTTCCTTCCTCCCGCTGGTGACCCCCAGCAAATAACACTGTTTTCGTTGATATTTCATAACTGTAACTTTGCTACATTATCAATCATAATGTAAATATCTGTGTTGCCCGACAATCGTAGGTGATCCATGGGAAAAGGTCGTTGGACCCGCAAAGGGGTCATGACATTTAGGGCTGCCCTAAGGAGACAAACAGACCTTGGGTCTACCTGAAACAGCTGCCTGGAATCAGGAGAATCACTGCAAAGGTGAGTTTCAGCTCCAAACATTGAACACATTTCATGTCATGGAAAACATAAGGGAGAGACAGAAACGGAGGAGACAGAGACATCACCTCCCAGTGTGAGAGGCCACACCAGGAAGTGACACCAAACACATCACTGTACTCTCAGACACTGTTTTTCTACTACACCACATCTCACTAACAAGTCCTTAAATGTACTGCTTTTCATTGAGGGAACAACCGTACTGGACAGGAATCTAAGCTCCCTGGATTAATGGTCTGGGCTTTGCCCCTTTCCAACGCAAATCAGAGATTTCTGAAACTTAATTTATTGCTACCCGGTCAAAACTTCTGCCGGGCGGTGGTGGCGCACGCCTTTAATCCCAGCACTCGGGAGGCAGAGCCAGGCGGATCTCTGTGAGTTCTAGGCCAGCCTGGGCTACCAAGTGAGTTCCAGGAAAGGCGCAAAGCTACACAGAGAAACCCTGTCTCGAAAAACCAAAAACAAAAAAAAAAACAAAAAAACTTCTGTCCGTTTTAAGTCTCGAGCCCGCCAAGAATTCTGGAAGGGTAACTGCTGTTTGAGTTGGAGCCTCTGGGTGATTTCCTCAGTGTCCTTGATACCGCACCGTCTTCCCACCCCAGTGTCCTTGTAACATCTATATTGGTGATTTTCTGGTTGTTCCGACCCAAATGCCTGGCAAACGCGACTTCAGGGAGGAAGCGTTTCCTCCGTCTCACAGTTTGAGGGCACAGTACATCCTGGAAGTCAAGGCATGGTGGCGGCAGTGTGAGGTGGCCCGTCACACCGCATTCAATCAGGGAGTAGAATGCATGCTTGCTTTCCTCCTTTTCCTTGAGTCCAGGAACCTTAGCCCATGAGCTAGTGCCCATACACAGGGTGGGTCTTTCCTCAGCCAGAGATATGTTCCCATGATAATTCTAAATCCCATCAGGTGGACAATGATGAACCATCACACCATCATAAGTCTAAAGCACAGGCAGGTGAGCGTGGACGTTTGGGCATTCACAAAGCATATGGACGAGAGTCTCACAGGGCTGCATGGAAAGATGGCCCCACAGGAAACACCGCAAAGCTCTGAGCACCTTGAACTGCATGCTGCTGGGTGCCTTGGGGGAGCCCCACGCCGTTCCTCTGTCCAGTTTTGTCCTCATCACCTCCGCCTCAGAGTTCAGACACTCTCCAAGACGGTTCGCTAGCAGAGTAGATCCCAAATGATAGGGCTGTGTTGGGCCTTACTACACAGGCAAGAAGGGACTAGAGACTGGGGACTGGGAACTTTCTGGGTCCCCACCATACACCATGCCTGATAGGGCATTCTCAGGAAAGAGTTCATTTAGTCTCACAGCAGTCCTTAGGAGTAGCTGCTCACCCCCATGTGGGATAAGGAATCTGGGCCCCTGGGCAAGGTCATAAGTGATACAAGTTCATTCCTTATCCAAGACCTTCGGTAGACCCCTGAGTCTTTATGTAACACGGGTTGTTTTTTCCTGTACATATCAACCAGTGCCTAAGTTAGACACAGCAGTAAGAGACAGTAGGAAATGGAGCAAATACAATACACTACAATGATAAAAGTTCCATGACTCTGTTCTCTGCTTCTCTTCAACGAGCCAAGACAACTATCATCCTCAGACCACGGTCAGTCTATACAGGTAACTGAAAGTGTGCAATGTGAGACCTGGATAAATGGGTGCCCGGCGCAGGAGGCCAAACAGCACAAACTCAGGCTGCCTTGATCACAGGTCTGAGGTCCCCCTCTGTCCAACGGCTGCCCTTCATCATTTCGCATGATTGTGCCTGAACACAAGAGCGTGATGTGTTTGCAAACATCAAGCACACACAGTACTCGACCCACCCTGGAGGCCAACAATTCATCGAAATGCCAGAAGCCAAAAGCAAGGAGTCCTCCAGACAGGGGGGAGCCATGAAAGCTTCAAAGGCTTCCCCAGGACTCCCCAAGCCCAGCACAGCCATGTTCT
Source organism: Peromyscus nudipes (assembly GCA_902168325.1). Taxonomy (NCBI): domain Eukaryota; kingdom Metazoa; phylum Chordata; class Mammalia; order Rodentia; family Cricetidae; genus Peromyscus; species Peromyscus nudipes. The sequence continues at coordinate 17,578 of CABHPH010155202.1, read as the reverse complement.
GAAATCGGCCACTCTGGAGCTAAGCGAGTAAGAGGTGAGGCGGAAGGAGCAGAAGAAGGGCTGTGTAACAGGACTCACTGCTCGGAAGCTCTAGCAAACTCTGACCCAGAATGACACCTCAGACATGGTTTAGACACAGGACTGACCTCTGCAGGGAGGACGTCCTCAGGGGGTCAGGGCAGAGTGTCGTAGAGGACTTGCCACACAAGTCCAGGAAAGAGGACAAGCAAAGTGAACTAGTTTCCTCCAGCTGGACCTGGGTGTGGTCAAGCACACAGGGGAACCTGAGGCTGGAAGATCACAAATTTGAGGCCAGCCTGAGCTACATAGTGAGACAATATATAAACATAACAAAACAAAATGAAACACATGAGTCTCTCACATTCCGGACACCAGGAGCCCAAGGTGTCCCCAGGGCTGCGCTCCCTCTAGAGGCCATAGGCAAAAGGCTATTCTCCTTCAGCTTCTGGTGGCTTCTGGTGGACACTACCATTCCATTTTGGCCTCCAACTTCACACTTCTTTCCAAGTGTGTGCATGCATGCATGTATGAGAGAGACAGAGAGAGTGTGTGTGCGTGTCTTTGGATTTAGAGCTCACCATTTCCCAGCAGTTTTCTCTTAACTAATACATTTACAAAGATCCAATGTTCAAATAATGCCACATTCAGACATTTGGTAGCATGAGGTTTTTTTTGTTTTTGTTTTTGTTTTTTAAGAGACATTGCTCAATGTCCACTACATGGGCCTAGAAAGATGAGGAAAACCATCAGCCTGAGAAAAGAGCAGGAGGGGAGAAACAGAGCCCAGTTCCGGCCCTTACGGGGGGGATGCCTTACCTTCTGAAAGCAGAAGTCCAAGACAGAATGCACACTCAAATGTGTGTGAATCACAGACTTAGAGGAAACCAAGACACAAGACACTGTCCAAAGACACAAGAAAGAGGTTCACAGTGATGAGAGCAAAATCTCCTGTGTCCGCGTCACTATGTGACTTATTTAAATTATTTTATGGGTAGTGGGGTTTTGTTTACATGTGTGTCTGTACATCACATGTGTTCTTGGTGCCCTCACAGGCCGGAAGAAGGGGTTGGATCTCCTGGGACTGGACTGACAGATAGTTGTGAGCCACCACATGGGTGCTGGGAATGGTACCGGGTCCTCTGGAAGAGCAGCCAGTGCTCTTAACTACTGAGTCATCTACTATTAAATTGTTTTTCTACTATTAAATTTTTCCAGAGAAAAATTAGCAGGACAGGCTTTAGAGATGAGAATTACAGGTGGGTGAGTCTCACAAACATAGTCACGAGCCAAAGAAGCCAAACAGGAACAAGTGCAGGCATGTGGGAATGAAGTGTGGGAAGCAAACAGACCTTGCACATACATACCTCACACTCTACTGCAGTCCCACAAGAGTCTAGCACCTAGCAACATGCCAGCCATCCGAATCTGGGTCAAGGACTCTACAATGTTCACTGAAGGTCAGGAACACGTTTCAGTACATCTCTCTATTCTTATGTGACTCATGAATATATATATATATATATATATATATATATATATATATACACATACTGTGTGATTCCCTTATTATCAAGAACAAAAACAAATCTAAGGCGCTATCCACTGACTTGGGACTTGTCATTGAGACAGCACTGATGGGCGTTTCTGAGGCTGCGACATGTCTCCAGATCTATGTGCTGTTTCCACAGGTGTGTTCTACTCGTAAAAATCCATCCGCTGCACACTTAACATTGTGCACTTTTTTATACGTGTGTTATACTTAGTTTCAATATTTTTCTTTAAAAATTAAGCAAGCAAAGCTGGGTGGTGATTGGCGCACGCCTTCAATCCCAGCACTCAGGAGGCAGAGGCAGGTGGATCTCGGAGTTTGAGGCCAGCCTGATGAACAGAGAGAGTTCTAGGACAGCCAAGGCTACACGGAGAAATCCTGTCTTGAAGAAAAAACACGTAATTCACTATAGCACGGAAATGGAACCAACTTAGCTATCTATCTACCAACAGATGAAGAGATATTAAAATGTGCTACACTGATACAATCGAATTTTGTCAGGTGGTAAAGAAACACGAAGTTGTAAAGTTTGCAGGAAAATGGATGACTCTGAAATGCTATACAAACAGGAGTGATCCAGACTCAGAAACATATCCCATGTTCTCTCTTGCATGGGGAACCTAGATTTCAACGTTTGCACGTATGTGTATAAGTGGGTGTGAATGTGGGCTTAGACTATGAATCTAGAGGATCTAGAGACGAAGGGGGAAGCGGATGGAGGGGACACTGAGGAAGGGGGGTGGCAACAGGACACGTGATCTATCACATGACACATAAATCAAGAGGGAGGTTTCAGAGGTGGAAGAGTGGGGGGATACAGAAACGAGAGAAGGGCAAGGAGAATCAAAAACAAATTTTATTTGAAAATGGCATAAACTAAAACATAAAACTAAAACCCAACACTTTCTATGCTAATTAAAAGCAATTAATTAGGAGCTGAAAAGATGGCTCTTTAGTTAACAGCACTTGCTGCTCTTGCAGAGAACCTAAGTTCCATTCCCAACATCCACATGGGGGCTCAAAACTATAACTCCAGTTCCAGGGGATCTGACACCCCCTTCTGACCTCCACAGGCACCAGGCATGCATACGGTATACATCCATAAATGCAGGCAGGCACTCATATACATAAAATAAAAATTTTAATTAATAAATTTTAAAAGCTAAACAATATATGAATCAATATTGATTTATAGCCTCCTGCCTGTCTAGTGGAGCTAATACTGCCCCTGTTCAGAGTGCATGTCCTGTCCGGGGATGTCAATCACTGTCATCAAGCAAGTTTAACACCATGTGACTTCATAGAAAAGTCTACATAACATGCTTGCAAAGAGCTCTGGTTTCCCCTGCGTGTGAGTAACAGCCATGCTTTCACAAGTGCTGTCCTAGGTTGCAAGAGACTTGGTACCCAGCCCAAGGCTGAACTCATAACTGCAAGCAAGGAGAGAGGTCCCTGAAAATATGGCTCTGTGTTTATAGCTGAAACCAAAGGCCAAAAATGAGTTTTCCAGAAGCAGTGGGTGGAGGAGGGGCAGGCTGTCAACATCCCAGAGAGGTTGCTTGTTCCAGCCACCTACTATGCTGTCCTGTCATGGAAACAGCAGATTTAAACAGGTGTCAGAGCAGGCAAGGGGCCCCACAAATGGGAAATGAAGAGCTAGACAGCTGGCGGGAGAGCCAGGGTTACAGACTTAAGTGGTCCCCAGACTTGTGGAGCCTGCTCTACTTCACCTCACACACACTTAAGCATCCATTTGCCTCTGAGAGCACACACACACACCCCATATATAAAACCTCTCAACAGGAAATTTCTCCCATTCTTAAGTGGTCTCGCCTAAATAAAATACCTTTGACAGACCACTCTGAGCTATTCCGTTGTGTTAAATGAGGAGAAAAAGAATGAGCCCTTTATTCTATAATAAAGTCTGCTTGGCAGAGTGCTGTCACATGGCCACACGGGGCTGCCCAGCAGGACAAGACACAGATGAGAAGGAATGGGGAACGAAGTGGCCTTGACAGGGACAGCGTGGAACTTTAGGGACAATCCATCCCAGCCCTGTGTCCACCCACATGGTGTCATCCGGGGATGAGCATGTATATTATCACATCTAAGTTCTGTGACCTTCCACACATCTCAGACTCTTTGTTCTCTAGGCTCATCTGCGAAATGGACACTTCTTGAAGATGGTTTAAAAGATTTATTTTACTTATGTGTGAGCACAAGTGTATGGCACATGTTTGCAATTGCCTCACGCCAGAAGAAAGCTTTGGATCCCCTGGAGCAGGAAGTGCTCCTAACTACTGAACCATTTCTCCAGTCCCTTGAGGATTTTAATTAAGGCATATACAAAGTATCCAAAGGCCCACAAGAATGGAGTTCAATGGATAAAAGCAGCTACTCTAAAGAGCATACACATGAATACCCCTGTTGATGTATCCATTACTTCCTTGAAGAAAGGAGTCCTCACTCTTTGCCAAAACAAAGTAAAAAATGAAGGGAAACATTTTATTTGAACATCTCATTCAGCTCAAGGAGAATGCCCACCTGCCCTCCCACAAACTTCAAACTCGGGGAGGCAGCTGTCCATCTCCACACCCTGGCACCACCAAGGAGTCCTGCTTCATCTGAGGGCCAGAGCAATGGAGCCGGCCAGGGTTGAAACCTCTTAAAACCGTGAGCCAATACAAACCGTTCCTCCTTGAAACTGCTTTCTCCAGCATCCATCACAGCTCTCAAGTTCTGACCTCTACACTGGCAAGAGGTTTGGAAGGCAGTGTGACAGCTGAAATCAAGGACCAGCTTAGGAGATGGGACAAGCTCAGTGGTGGAGCCTTGTAAAGCATCTGTGAGGCTGTGAACTCACTTTCCAGTGTGGTGGCAGGAAGAGCCGTTCGACAGAGACAGCATATCCAGGGAAATCGAACCTGGGACTGGAGGGGGTGTAAATTCTGGGGAGATGGCTCAGCAGATAAGAGCACTGGCTGCTCTTCCAGAGGACCTGGGTTCAATTCCCAGCACCCACATGTCAGCTCACAACTGTCTATAACTCCAGTTCCAGGGGATCTGACACCTTCATATAGACATACATGCAGGCAAACATCAATGCACATAAAATAAAATTTTAAAAATACAAGATAAATTTTGAGTTTTAGTAGAATGGATCAGTCAATGAATGACCAGCTCAGAGGAATGTGAGCTGATTGAAAATGGCAGATGGGAGGAGAAAACGGCTGCATTACAGGGAGATAATACTGTGTTCCATGAAAAGAGACAAAACACAAAGCTGCCTCTGTGAAGTTGCAATCAATAAGAAGTTGAAAAAAAAATAAAGATAAGGAAAAAAAAAAGAACTCAATGGGCAATCACCATGTTCCTCCAGTAGGAATGTAGATGAACACCCCCTCTTTAACGTTCTTTATTGTTCTTACTAATTCATGTCATTGTCAAAAACATTTTCAAAGAGCAGGCTGACCCACAAGTACAACAGAGTACCTTAGGGCCCACGTGCCTGTCCAGAAACCCCTGCTGACCTAGGTCCACAGAAACAGACTGGGAATACCGGAAGGAAGGGAGCCTTGGGGACCTCACTGCAACTTGCTTACTTCCCACACTCAGTCGCCTTCATCCCGGCACAAGCACCATTCTCCCACAGCCTAAACCCGGATACACACGGAAACAAGCCTCTGCCATCCTCCGCCTGCTGTGGGAAGACCTGCAGCCAATGTGAATTCTGCTCCCCCTGTCTCTACCTGTCCCCAACCCACAATGCCACTCTCATGACACCCCATTATTTCCTACCCATTAACTTAGTACCCAGGTTTCCTGCAGCCATCTGTAGGTTGGTCTTGGGCTTTAAGGTCCAAAGCATCCATGGTGAAGAAAGTCTAGTCATAGCTGGGTTCAACCCAGAACCAAAGGTGTGGTGGCCCAGTACCCTTGAGTTTTCGTTTTTTTGTTGGTTGGTTGGTTTTTCTTCTTCTTCTTCTTCTTCTTCTTCTTCTTCTTCTTCTTCTTCTTCTTC
>CABHPH010155202.1:382-11977 GCA_902168325.1 Peromyscus nudipes | reverse complement strand
TCTTCTTCTTCTTCTTCTTCTTCTTCTTCTTCTTCTTCTTCTTCTTCCTCTTCCTCTTCCTCTTCCTCTTCTTCTTCCTCCTCCTCCTCCTCCTCCTCCTCTTCTTCTTCTTCTTCTTCTTCGTGTGTGTGTGTGTGTGTGTGTGTGTGTGTGTGTGTGTGTCTTCCCTGCTTATTTGCCTGGTTGCTTGACCATTCTCATACTCCCCCCTCAGATCTACAGCCTGCCTGACTCGGGGCTCCAGCATCTCATTTACACGGGCTGTAGGCTGCTTACCAAGCTAAGAAAGGACAGATCATAAACCAGAAGGCAATTCTAGCGAAAAGCTGAGATCACAGAACCTAAGTGTGACTGGAACCATGAACAACAGATCAGTGGCTATGGAGACAGAAGGAGAGAAAGAAAAGTGGTCATCGACTTGTAAGGTCAGCACATGCCAGGGTCAAGGACCTCGGGTGCAAGCCTGATCTGAAAAGGTCCATTGGCGGGGCTAATCCTCCATTTAGATGTAATCACTAGGCCCTTCGGCCGCCCCCACTCAGCAACCTCTGTCTTCCCAGAGCCTCTTATTGTTGAGAGGAGCTGGGCTATTAATCCCCACGTGTAAATGGACTGCAAAGTAAAACACCATTGGGGACGTTTCTGATAGCTTCCACCCTCAGATGATGGACACGCATATTCCATACTGTGACTTTTCTGATTATCAAAGTCCCATGTGCTTTAGTCTTTATAAATATATCGAGAGGAAAAAAAAATAAGTACCATGCCTCAATACTTCAAACACAATTTAAAAATATTTACAGGCAGCGTCTTCCCATCTGACATAATACAGAGAAACCGTAGTGATTAAACATAATTACAATGAGGCTAGGAAACACTGATAGAATGTTTCTGGAAGGTTCTCCTGGACAAAGAGAAAAGAAGAAAACAAATGAACACACAACACACAGGAGAAAAGGGAGACAGAGGATCAAAGCCAGGGACCCGTTAACCTGCTAGCCATCAGAGAGCTTCCACTCACATCAAAGGAGCAAACGCAAAGACAGCTCTCTGTAGCTCCAGGTCAGGGGACTAAGAAACAAGCTTCAGCCACGGCCAATGAAGCTGCCTTTCAGAATCCCACAAAAGGCCTTCTCCAAGCTGAAAAGAAACATACCTCACTATTGCTTGAGTGATTTACAAACCCCCTCCCGTCCCCCAAATAATTAAAGTTGTCAGAGTGCTCAAAGGAAGAGTGCTCACTCAGCATGCCTGAGGCCCCGGGTTCAATTCCCAGTACCACCGAAAACTACAAAGAACAAGGCTGCCGGACCTGGGTGGTGCACACCGATAACCTCAGCCCTTGGGAAACAACAGCAGGAGAATCAAGAGCTCAAAATCAGCCTGGGATACTAACGAGTCTCAGACTAGCCTGAGCTGTACTGAGGGTCCACATCTCAGGAGCCCAGAACAAGAATGCGCTGGCAAACACAACCAGCCACAGAATCCAGGCTCCCGGAAGCCTGTGAGTCTCCCCATGGGGCTGTGGGGCTGTGCCCAGGGATCCTGGCGGCAGCGTTGGCTCCCAGTGCTGAAAAGATGAGCAGACCCAGGCACTCCAGCAGCCTGTAGTTGCCAAGAGGCCCATAAACTCACTTCTGCCGTGGAGGGGAGTCACAGGGCCGCGTACCAGGCGATTTAAATTCGGAGGCTGCTGGTGAGGAATCACTTCCGATCCTCCATGAACTGCTCTCGGGATACAAAACAGGCTTAACTAGGATGTCTGGTCTTCTGCATGACAAGTCCAAGTCCCTGATACTAAGCCGCACCTCTGTAGTAGAACCCCATCTAGCTTGGACCCCATTGGTGAAAGGTCTCACCTGAAGGAAGCTAGAATTGTAGCACAGGCTGCCATACACCCTTTAAGGCTACCTGAAATTGTTCGATACAATTGGTGAGGAATCAGAGCCAAGGCTGCGAGCAGATGCAACCCCCAAATTAAAGCAATTAACTGCCAAATCGGGGAAACGAAGAGAAACAACACGGACAATTTTTTTTTAAAAAAAAATCTACTTTTAAATAATTAATTTGTTAAATTGCTTAGTTAAGTGAAAACCATAGTCACACAGTCTTAATTTTTTTAAAATTACGATGAAATGTGAAAGTTCAACGGATATAATTGTGGCATTCCAATTACAATTCCTAATCACGGAATTCAAGATGAGATAATTACTCTAATATCCATAGAACTTTTCTAAAATGTCACAGTAGACCTTTGAGTGGCGCCCAGAACATTTCCCTGAAGATATTTCCACTGCTCATGGGAGGGTGCTGTGGGAACGCAGTGGGGCAGGCAGCATTTCTCCTCGGTGCTAAGCGCAGCAGACAGGCAGGCTAACGGCGAACTGCCCGTGACACAGCAGTATCCTGCAGCCTCAGGGAAGTCCGAACACTGAAAAATGACTGCCTCATTTTTAAGAACTTTCCACCATTTAAAAAAAAAAAAAAGAAAGAAAAAAGATGCCACACTCATGTAACTCGAGACAAAACAATAATAAGCCAAAGGAAATGTACCAAGAGAGCTCACCTGGGACCAGCACCACCCAGGAGGCAGAGTTTGAGGCCAGCCTGGGCTACATATTGAGACCTTATCTTACAAAAAAAAAAAAAAAAAAAAAGAGCAATCAATTGCAAATATGAAGAAAATACAATATGCTCCTTCCCTACATAATTTCAACATGTTACTGTGACTTTAGATAATACCTGTGGAGCTGGGGTAGGGCACAAAACCATGGCAGAGAGTTTGCATCTATGAGGCCAGGGTCCCAGCATAGGAGCTCGCGCGCGCGCGCACACACACACACACACACACACACACACACACACTGTATCATGTCCCTTCCACCAGCACAGATCTCACCTCAGCATGACCATCCATAAGTCACATGGTTCTTTGTTGTGTGGACTGTTCTGAGTACTGTAGGCCACTAAGAAGCATTTTTTTTTCTTTTTGTTTTTCTTTTTTCTTCTGCTCGCTAGACAACCTTCTAGTAGAGACAACCTAACACTGCTTCTGTTGTCAAATGCCCCCTGGAAGCAAACCGGCCATGGCTGAAAATCCCTGTCCATCCCGACATTACACACACAAAAACCTAACAGCCAGGACTGGAGAGACGGCTCAGTGGTTAAGAACACTTGCTGCTCTTCTAAAGGACCTGGGTTCAATTGCCAGTACCCACTTGGTGGTTGATAACTGTCTGCATCTCCAGTTCCATGGAATCTGATGCCCTCCTCTTGCCTCTGTGGGCATTAGATACACGTGGTGTACAGACAGACATGCAATCAAAACACTCATACTTATAAAGTAAATAAATAAATCTAACAGCCAACAGCAGACCCTCAAAGTCTGTTTCCTTCAATTCATGGAAGGTTTTTTTTTTTATTATTTGTGTGTATATGTATGACACATATGTGTATGTAGGTGTGTGTGCCTGTTTGCAGGAATCAGGCGCTCTCTCTCTCTTTCTCCCTCTCTCTCTCTCTCTCTCTCTCTCACACACACACACACACACACACACACACACACACACACACACGAGTACACACACACAGACACACGCACACGCACACAGCACGGCACATGTGTGGAGGATGTCAGGAGACAGCCTTGCATTTTGGTCTACACCTCCCTCCTTGTCTGAGACAGGGCTTTATCGGGTTCTTGGGGATCCTAACTCAGGTCCTCCCATGAGCATGGCAAGTGCTCTACCCACTGAGCCATCTCCCCAGCCTCTGAAGCATCTTTCAAAATAAAGTACTGCTCCTTTTAAAGTGTGAAGTCTGTAGGGTTTTTATTTAACTTTATTATTTTATGCATATGAGCGTCTGTCAGCACGCACTTCTGTTCACCACATGCAGGCCTGGTACCCTCAGAGGCCACGAGGGGGCGTCAGATCCCCTGGAACTGTAGTCACAGACAGTTGTGAGCCACGTGGGTGCTGGGAACAGGACTAGGGTCCTCTGGAAGAGCAGCCAGTGCTTAACCACTGAGCCACCTCTCCAGCCAGTAAACCAGTATTTTAAAATAAATGTTTTCTATGCCCCTTAACACAACCTTTAACTTAGTCACACAAGTCAAATTAAAGGAAAAACATAAAGGCAGCGATCCACTCCACCATGGAGGAACAGTTTTTGACAGAATTATGACCAAGGAAACATGTTTTTTTGTTTTGGTTTTTGGTTTTTAGTTTTTTGAGACAGGGTTTCTCTGTGTAACAGCCCTGGCTATCCTGAAACTCACTTTGTAGACCAGGCTGGCCTCGAACTCACAGAGCTCTGGTTGCCTCTGCCTCCCAAGTGCCAGGATTAAAGGCGTGTGCCGCCACCACAAGGCTTTTGTTTTGTTTTGTTTGTTTTTGAAATTGTTTTTATTGATTGTCAGTCTTGAAAAAGAACAATATGCAAAGGATATCATCAAGAAAATTAAACCATCATTCACAGAATGGAGAAAACACTCAAATCACACCAGACCGAGGGCTCATGCCCACATCACACAAAGATGGGCCAGGGTGCGAGGAAGGAGCTCACCCAGACTCAGCGGACCAATGAATCAATGAACAAATAAACCGTAAAGAATTCTTACAACCACTTAAAAGACGAAGATCAAGGTGAGGAAGCAGCAGAGGTCTGAATAGATGTTTTTGAAAGAAAATACATAATTAGCCACCAAACTCCAAAAACATACTCTGCATTATCATCAGAGAAATGCAAATCAAAGCCGGGAGGAGCCAGTCTCCATCTCCAGACGAGCTTTAATCAACAGGACATAGAAGGAGAGCCATCAAGGGTGTGGAGAAATCAAAATCTCGGACCCTGCTGTTGGCAAGGCAGGCCAGTGCGACCCCTGTGGAAATCACCTGGGGTGCCCTCAGAGAGGTAAACAGAAGTATCAGATGGCCGAGCAGCTCCCCTCTCAGGCTTTGATTTAAAAGTCAGGCAAATAGTACACTACTGTACAGCCACAACCATTCCCCACAGCAGAAAGGTGGGAGTGGCCCCGACGGCCACCAGCTGAAAATACACAAAACACACTCTATCCAACCAATGGATATGATCCATCCATAGAAACGGACAGACTACAGATACATACTGCCACAGGAATGATGCTTCAAGCACAACATGCTGGGGTTCAAGAGACACCACAGCCGATAAAGTACATGCCACACAAGTGTAAGGACCATTGTTGGGCCCCTGGCACTCACATAAAAGCCCACCTGTGACAGCTGACCTGTAATCCCAGTGCTCAATGGAGAGAAGAGGCAAGATAAAGGATTCCCCAGGCAGGCTGGCTAGCTGGACAACCCAAAGCAAGCTCCAGGCTCAGAAGAGACTCGGCCTTGGTTATAAATAAAGGGATAATAGACACTCAGGGTCAACCTCTGAGCTCCTCACACACACTCAGGCACAGGTGAATACTCATGAGCCCACCCATACACATACAAACAGGCATGCACACACATACAGATGCCACACACACATACAAATGCAAGAAAAATTATGCCAACCCGTGCACAGTGGCACACATGTGTGACCCCAGCACTAGAGAGGCTGAGGTGAGTTCAAAGGCAGCCTGTGCCAGGCGGTTGGTAGTGCACGCCTTTAATCCCAGCACTCAGGAGGCAGAGCCTGGAGGATCTCTGTGAGTTCGAGGCCAGACTGGTCAACAGAGTGAGATCCAGGACAGGCACCAAAACTACACAGAAAAATCCTGTCTCGAAAAAAACAAAAAACAAAAAACAAAAAACAAACAAACAAAAAAAAAAGGCAGCCTGTGCTATACAGCACGTGGTCAGTGTTCCTGAAAAGTGAGTATGAGCCAACCCAGGAGTCCCCAGAGACCATTCCCACTGGAAACCATCACCTCCGGAATGTAACCAATCACATACATTCCATCCAGTCCAGGTGCTGAGGGGTGGACGAAGAGACCCTGAGCCCAGTATGGTGCACACGCCTGTAATTCCAGCTCTTGGGAGGCTGAGTCAGGAGGATCTCAAGTTCAAGGTCAGCCTGGGCTACAGAGCAAGAATGTCTTTTAAAAAAAAAAAAAAACAGAGCTGGAAGTATAACATATCACAGAGAATAGGTTGTGAGTTTTGAAGAAAGGCCTGGGAAGGCCAGGCTTGAGATCCCTCCCCACAGACCCTGGAACCTTCCAATAAGCAGGGGACAGAAACAGCCTGCAAGGCATCCAAGCTTCCTTCCCTTGGGACCACTCACACACCAGTCCAAACACACATCTCCACCTCCAGCTCTCCTCCCCACCTACTCCATTTCCATAGGCCCCAGACCTCCACAGGGAACATTCCTAGACTGGGCCTCATCCTGACAGGCCTTCCACCTCCCTGGGCTGCCCTGGCCAGGTTTCTGAGGCCATTATCACCTCTGCAGAGCTGGCACAGGAAACCTGGAGCAGGAAGTAGACTTGATCTGTGTTTACGAGGTTCAGGGCTCTAAGAAGACGGGAAAGTGGCAGGGGGAGGTGAGAGAGGACCCCAGCAGTCTTTACAAAGGCAGCCAGTTTCTGCAGGACATCCTGTCTTCCCACATGGCCACAGACGTGTGTCTGGGGCTTTTAAGGAAAAGCAACTGAATGTCCTTAGCCTAGGAGCCCTTCTACTTCATACCCATCCCAAGCCAGGTCGGAGCTCAGACCTACTCCAGTCCTGCAGCCCCCCTCAGACACAAGCATACCTGCAGGACAAACTAGCTCCAAGACCTCCCACACAAGGTCAGTTCCAAACCAGATTGGCCAATAGATAGCTCCATGATACAACCACACACACACACCACACACATACACACATACCACACACACACACACACACCATACACATACACACACCACACACATAATACACACACCACACATCACACACACACACACACACCACACACACACCACACACATAATACACACACCACACATCACACACACACACACCACACACATAACACACATACACCACACACACATCACACATACCGCACACACACACACCACACATCACACACACACCATATCACACACACATCACACACACACCATATCACACACACATCACACACCCCACACACATAACACACACACACACATACACATCACACACACACCACACATCACACATACACCACACACCCCACACACATCACACACACCACACGTCACATACACACAAACCACACACAATGTCTGTTCCAACATATGCAGACCCATGCTAAATTTAATTGTAAACAGACATGGTAGGAAATTCACAATAGATTGTGCTGACATTAAAGGTGTGCACCGCCACACACCCAGCCAATGCTCGCCTTTCATCCCAGCACTCAGAAGGCAGAGACAGACAGATCTCTGTGAGTTTGAGTCCAACATAGTCTACAGAGTGAGTTCCAAGACAGCTGGGGCTTCAGGGTGAGATCCTGACTCAGAGAAAGGGCAGGGAGAAATCACAATAACTCATACAGTTTGTCCAGGGGTGTGGCTGAATGGTGGAACTCAGTGTATGCAAGGCCCTGGGTTAGAACCCAAGCACTTCAAAAATAAATAGATAGAATAACTGCAACCGCATACTTTCACGAAGGTTATTTAAAACCTGAGACTTCGCCCAGGTCTGACAGTACATACCTGAAACCCCAGCATTCGGGAGGCTGAGGCAGGAGCATGGTGAGAGAATGAATGGGTTCAAAGGCAGCCTGGCACACTAATAACAGCAATAACTTAATAACAGTAACAACTTTACACAGTTTATAGAATCTGATACTCCATGTTTTTGGACCGTAATTGAAACTGTGGGAAGCAAAACTGTAGATAAAGGAGCAACACCAGTCCCTGCCCTCAATAACGCCATGCTCCATGCTGGCAGAACATGGAACAAGTAAATGTTGGTTGTTTGGGGGAAGTATTTCATTTTGTTTTGTTTAAACACCCCCCCCCTTTATTTCTACTTCCCAATTTAAAATGTCCCCAGCAGAAAATACCAGGCACTTTTCATATCATACTTCATTTTTCCTAGGTTTCAAAAATGTTGCAATACCCCCCATGCCTCCCACCTCAAACTAAGTCCCACTTTATAGAAAGAAAGGTTTGTGGCGGGACCCAGTCCCAAAAGACCTTGGCCTACTCTGAAGCGAACGTTCTGCTCAGCTGCCAGAACCTCCCACAACTCCATGAATCACCAACCCCTTTGTTTAACCTCCTTCAAACGCAGACAACGCATCTGCTCTGGTAACCCACCTTTTCATACGCTGCCAACACGCTACCTGATTCCTAGTGCTCAACGTCTACACTGTCTGCCGGGGAGCCCTCTACTCCACTGCCTTGCATCAGAGTGCATGATCTCTGGGCAACTGGGAGAGGAACTTCTCTAGCTAACAAAAGACCTGTGAGGACTTCTAGAAGGATCTACCAGCCCTGGAGGAATCTCTCCTACTGCCCATACTTACAGCCCAGGCCCTTGTGAATTGCTTAATGAGGTCCCTGAAGACCAGGGGAACAGAGAAAGTCTTATGCTAGATGGGTGTGGAAGAAGGTGCCAGAGGTTGGGAAGGGTACAGAGCGGAAGCTGTGCCTAACTATTAACGTCTTGTACACGTTTACACTGGAACATTGTTTCCCTTCTTGGTCTGCTCTTTGCTGGGGACCGTTTAATTTCTGAGTGCCTCTTTCATTTTTCCTTAATGTTCTCAAGTAAGTGATGTGGCCTACTATGATGCTAAAAGACCCTTTTTTCTCCTGTGGCACAGAGTTACATAAACTAGAATGCTGATAGAGAGAAGGCTTGAGGAATTAGGATGGGAGAAAAAGACAGCCGTGGTGGCCTTGTAGATTGGGTTTTATGGATCTTTTATTGACAATGAATAAATCCACAAAAAACAAAAAGGCAAAAAAACCATATACACTGCACCTGTTCCCTCGATTTAGAAAAGCAACTCTGTGTGTGTGTGTGTGTGTGTGTGTGTGTGTGTGTCTGTCTGTCTGTCTGTCTAGGCATCCAGAAAGTTTAGGGTTCTCACCAACCTCAGAAATTTGGGGGTGAGAAATTGGGACCTACCCAGCTTTCCGAGCAGGGAGACTGCGGAGGGCTAGGAGAGGCCTTTGCCCTAGGGCTTGGGAGGAGCAGTGGTGTGGTTAAACTGTCAGCTAATGAGATTTCCTAACCGGGCTCCCTTTTAAGTTTAGACCCCCAACTGATTCGATCCCTGGACAACAGCAGGGGGGTGGAGTATAGGGCTCCTGCATCCCAGGGAGCTACAGAATTCTCGGGAGAGTTCAGAATGGGTTGGAATTCTTCCAGGGAGTAGAACTTTCAACAGGTTATCACGTTGACCAGTAGGTGTCTAGTACTAATGCTGCCGCTCTGTTCACTTCAATAGCACGCGGGGGCAGGGGCAGCCATTCTCCTTTTAGGTTGACAGACACAGGACCAGGAAATTGGACATGGGGTTGGGGCGGCAGAGGGGGATGTGGGGGTGGTGTACAATGATGGGTAGGAACTCCTGCAACCTTTGGGCAGACTGCAAGTCTCTGGCCTGGTTTTTGTTTGCTTGCTGGCTTTGAGCTAGCAAAGGCCTCTGGGGTCTACATTCAAAGGATACAATGTGGCACCTCACTCAATAACTTGCACCAAAGAAGCATTTCTTCAAGGATACCATAGTCTGCCAAGAGTCCTGGGATTTTTTTTTTTTTAACTATGTGATTATGACTTGCTTTGATTTGCATTTTTTTTTCTTCAACATGAAACTGGCTTCTCATGTTTGCCTAGAGTAAATCACTGGTGAAAGGGCCAGGAGAACAGGAAACCTGAGTCAAAACACACAGACAGTGATTGGAGATATTCAATGAAATATTTCTCCCCTTCCACCTTCCCTGCTTATACAGCACCCCACCCCACCCCTGCCTTTCCCCCCTCCATTCAAAGATAATTACTTAGCAACTTCAATGTTTACCACTCAGTCTCCAATCCTTGCCTCTCTGTACAAGAGCCTTTTCTAGAAGCTA
Source organism: Peromyscus nudipes (assembly GCA_902168325.1). Lineage (NCBI taxonomy): Eukaryota > Metazoa > Chordata > Mammalia > Rodentia > Cricetidae > Peromyscus > Peromyscus nudipes. The sequence continues at coordinate 1,944 of CABHPH010155202.1, read as the reverse complement.
GTGATGTTCCAAACTTTTACAGCTACAAGACATCATTTAAATTTCACCTCTACTAGGAAGTGCTCCTTCCTCTCCCCAGACAGCCCTTTGTTGAACCGGCCCTCTAGTTCCCAGCACTCACTGCTTAGTAAACTGCTGTAAGTTCAACAGCAAGGGTTTCCCACCTGGATGGCTTTTTCCTCCTCCAAGGCCTTCTTCACACAGCCTTAAAGAAGCAGCAAGAAGATACAACTCAAACGCAGTGAAAATTCACACATGAAAAGGCACCGCGCAAGATTAGATAAGAATAATTAAATCTAAGTCCAAGTAAAAACAAGTCCTGTTGGATTTGAAAAGAGGAGTCCTTGTGCCTCCTATAACGCAATGGGAGAGAAGAGAGGAGAATCCACAAAATGGAACGAGAGAGGGAGCTACTCTCTGTGTGGAACAGATTTCCCCTAACAAACACGCCACATAACTTCAATGTTCCCCGTGTGGTTGTCTCTGTATCATGCAGTTCATTGACATCCTCATCACCACCACCCGCCCTCAAAAGGAACCGCATCTCCACTGTACAGACGCACAAACTGAGGCTCTGAAAGATTAAGTAGCTCTGCCAGGAATCACCCAGTTGGTAAACTGATCATCAGCCGGAACTGGAAGCCCCGACGCTTATGACCTCAGACCTCTCAACCTCTGCTGCAGCTTTCAAAGTGTACGCCGAGTCAGCGTGCACCGAACGGACACCCGAACCCAGACGCTCTGACACCTGGATGCCGCCCAGCTGCTGCACGGGACTGCATGGGTACCACGGAAGCAGACAAGGATTGCAGTCTTCCCAAGGGCTCCCGCGAGTCCTTCAAAACCTGTCAGCCACCAGGCAGGAAAAAGACAGATTAGATTCTATCTAAGTCTATCTGACCCTGGAGGATGGAGAGAGGATGCGACTAGAAAGGGATATGGGTGGCGAGGTCCGCGCCTAGACAGCCCATCTTGACCCAGCTGGGCCAAAGACATCAGCGCCTCTAGGTGCAGATCTGAGTGAGCCGGGCGGGGCGGGGCTGGTGCGAAGGAGCAGAGTCGGGTCTTTTCTCTGAAGCTTCGGGCCTGAGACCCGGGGAGGGGGCGTCACCTGAAGACACACATCAACTTCTGACTCGTAGTGGGCAGGCGGCCGTGGCCCTACCTGAGAGCGTACCTCTCGTCCAATGGCGAGGTCTGTAAACAAAAGCCGGCCCCACGCGGGTCCCCAGCCGGGTGGCCAGCCTCTCGGTGCACAGGCATTGGAGAAGCAGAGCCGGAGAAGAGGGCCAGACCCGGATGGGGTCCGAAGAGCGGACGCAAAGCACAGCCCCACCACCTGGACCAGTCATTGTCTGCCCACACGTAGGATGCTGCTTTAAATGCCCCCTCCCTAGCCCACCGCAGGTCCTTCACCCTGTGTGCCCGCCCCCACGGCTCTCCGGCGGTGTGCCCGACCCGGAGCGCAGCACGGATGGCCAAGGTGAACACCCGGCAGCGTTGGCGAAGGGCCAGGCCCGTAAGTGCCCAAGTCGGGGACCGAGACACACACACAGACCCAG
>CABHPH010155201.1:30447-45882 GCA_902168325.1 Peromyscus nudipes | reverse complement strand
TCTCTCTCTCCTCTCTCTCTCTCTCTCCATATACACATATATATGTAATATACATACATATATACACACACATTATATATAATGTCTCCCATGGAGTCCACTTTGTGTTGGCCAGCTACTCCTGAACGTGGAGTTTGCCCCGGAGTGTGGGTCAATACACCAGGTATCACATCATTAAGAAAACTGACTTTCCCTCACCCAACAGCCGTCCAATTCTAATAGCTCATAGTATAGGTGGGACTTTATGCCCATCCCTCTGCTCCACACTGGGATTCTTTTTTCAGCCTTGAGCTTATGAAGTTCATATGCATGCTGTCACATTCTCTGACTATTCATTTGTGTACTTCGCTATTGTGTCCGAGAAACACTGTTTCCATGACGTCATCCACCACCTCTTGCTTTCTAAGAAAAAGTATTTTGTAGAAGCCTCTGACGTACTGGCTACTGGCTCAGAGCATGATGGGAAGTGTAAAAGAAATTTCTTAGCACAGTCCAATCCTTCCATCTCCATGAAGCCTCTTGGGCCACGTCAACCCACGGACTTCATGTTTCCTGCTGTCTCCGTGGCTCCTTTGATGTATGGTCACCCTCGGGTAGCTGTTTTCTTGCTGAGTGCCTACATTTCCACTCTCATTTCCATCCCATGTGCTCATCCATCTTAGATAGGAATCTATTAAGTGACTGACAATAAAGATTGATAGAAGAGTTCATTACAAGGATCATTATAAGAATACCTCAGAGACATACAAGCAAAGGCAGAAAGAAGTGTAAGTTTTAGGAAAGAACACCCAAGGGATGTCTTCCTTATCCATCTTATTCTTCATATCAGCATTTGGATTTGGGTACAAATCAAAAAAGTGATAAAAAAAAGAACTTCTATGAATCCAAACTCAATGTAAATTTAGTATCATCACTGCTTTTCACAAAAATCTCATGATACCTCCTGAAGCCTCTTATTGTACAGCTACTTGTTCCTTGCAAGCTAAATCACTGTCACCACCGAGCAGGAGCTGTGCACTTGCTTCTGTAATAACTCTTTCCCCACCAAATTCAGAGAGAGCTAACACCCAACTCAGTACATGGCCTACATGCTGCCTGTATTCATTGGATGATGACATGGGTGCATGGATGGATGTACGCATAAATGGATGCACGGATGGATGCATGGATAGATGGATGCATGCATGCATAGATGGATGGATGGATGGATGGATGGATGGATGGATGGATGGATGCATGGATGCATGGATGCATGGATGGATGCATGGATGTGTGGATGGATACATGGATGGATGCATGCATGTATGCATAGATGGACAAACATGTGGGTATGTGGGTGGACAGATAAATGAAGAGGCAAGCAGATGAATGGACAAAAAGGATTCTAAATGAGAGGAGCAGAATAACCTTGGAGTTAGAAATAGTAAAAATTCTTACTATGACCTTTGGCAAAAAAGTTCTGAGAAGGTTAAAGTTCAAAGAAGTTCTGAGATGGCTTGGGGTTAAGACTGGGTTTGAGGGAGACATTGTTGCAACTTAGCAATAATAGAGTGCAAGGTTAGAACAAAGAGGAATAAATCAAATCTCTAACCACTGGAGGATATTTCTAGACTTCAGAGCTAAGGAATTATGAGTATTTAAATTTCTTTCATTATTAGCATACACATCCCCATTCACAGCATTGGAAAAGAAGCAAGTACCTAAGACAGAAGGTCAAGTCCAGAATAAATTAATTGCATTTGGCTGGCTCTTCAGTGTATATTTTAGGGCCCTATGTGTTAAGCATGTAGTACATGAGATGTGACTTTCCAAATTTTAAATTTCTCAAGGGCAAGAGCTGTTTACCTTCTTGACATTCTTTAAATTACCCTTTTTCATGTCACTTCTTTCTTGGTGCTTTACCCATGAAACAAGCCCGTGTGTGATGCATGAAAATGTACATATGTGTGCCATATAAAACTTTCACTGCAACTGAAGTACTTCAGCTCCTCATATCTAAGGTGTTCTCGCAGGACCACTGGTGATGGAATGACTAGAGATGCTGGAGGGACCCGCCATCCATTCAGATAGGATCCTTCCCCATATTATTAGATGTGTTTGATGACTTCGATGCTTCCTGCCACTGCTGTTCCCATGGAAACAGACATTGGGTCTCAGGAATCCAGAGTGTGAGCACTTAAACTAATCACTCTGACTAAACAAACAAACAAACAATAAATGAATGAATGAATGAATGAATATGGGCTTTTTGTTTCTCACAGGGTAGAAATGGTGATTAGGTTAACAGCCCCTAGTCCTTTTTCCTATGGGTGTGCTTTTTAGCCACAACCTAGCCATCCATCCTAATCACAAAGTTCTTCTGCATCTGCTTCTTCCAAGCTGTGTAAACATCATTTCTCTATCAGTAACTTCAGGATTCTGGAGGGCTAGGTTATGCTCAGCAGATTAGAAATTTAAGAACATATAATTTCCTAATGTCTGTATTTCATATAACTAAGCCATAGAGATATAGATGAAATATCACCTGGACTGAAAATTGAGAATCTCTGCACACTTAACGTGTTAGGAGATTTTGACTGAACTGTTCATTAGATGCTCACCCTGTGGTTCTAACCACAATGCCCTGGAGTTTACGGATAAGCTGATTTACAGGCCAGATTAACTAACCTACACTGTACTGTATAAAGTGAAAAGGTAGGCTTTTTTCCATACATGCTCTTTTACAAGAAGAAAAGCAAAGGCCATACCAGCCACCCGGCTAACTCTAACTTCATAGACTAAACAAAGAAGTTGTTTCTGTGTGTCTCCATGGAGAGAACAAAATTCTCTAGAATAAAGATACTGCACATCTGAAAATGAGGCTGCAGCATTCTTGTTCAATGAGCTGTGAAAAACAGATGCCAACTTCCAGAGTCTTGAGCACCACAAGAAAAGACTGAGCACAAAGCTGCTTAAATTCAGGGAAGGACAAACCTCGTACGCTTACAGTTCCTCTTGCCCCGTGTTTTCACATTTCCCCTTCTCGACCACCAGATGACACTTCAAAGACCCGCCCATATCAGCCACTAAGGCCTCCTGTTCTCCTTCCCACCTACATTCAGGCAGCCGTTCTATTGACATCTAATGGGCAGAAAGTAACCATTTGGCTTTCTTTGTGTATGTTCAACACATGCAATGCTTTGATTTGTATTATATTTCAATTACTCTCTAATGCTGTATAGCAGTTTTTCATATGGCATATATACATGTCTTAGTCAGTGTTCTATTGTTGTGAAGAAACACCATGACCATGCAACTCTCATAAAGGGAGGCATTTAATTGGGGCTTGCTTACAGTTTCAGATGTTTAGTCCATTGTTATCATGGCAGGAAGTGTGGCAGCATGCAGACAGACACGGTGCTAGAAAAGTAGCTGAGAGTTCTACATCCAGATCTGCAGGCAGCAGGAAGAAAGAGATTATGGGCTTGGAATGGGCTTTTTGAAACCTCAAAGCCTACTCACAGTGACACAGTTCCTTCAACAAGGCCACACCTCCTAATCCCTCTCAAGTAGTACCACTCCCTGATGACCAAGCATTCAAAGATATGAACCTATGGGAGTCATTCTTACCCAAGCCACCACTATATGAAATTATAACTTCATCAAATATTAAATAGTTAAGTAATTAATATTTCAAATGCTTTAAAATTTTCAGAAACCCAAGTCAATTTTTTCATAAATACTTAAGAATATTTCAGTAATGTTAAAGGAATTAATTGGGATTTTGTTTGAGCTGAGAACACATACTTCTTTTCTGACTTAATAGATAATGGGCTTGATAAAAAAAAGTTTAATGTCTAAACAATTTGCAAGAATGTCAAAGTTGTCAGCTTTGACAACAAGTATACATGTTGACGATTAAGCTGTTGTATTATAATTCATTTTGTTTTTCTGATCTTTCTGTTGTATAACTCCCTTATTAAATATATATTTCTTTTAATATTAGAAAACATCAGACAAAAACTGTAAAATCATTTCTACTTATAACAACGTGAAAATATGTGTCATCATTATTCTGAAACAATTATATATGAGGGAAATGAATTTGAGTTATAAATTTAACAAAATTGTGTAAATATGCCTTTCCTGAATTTGAGAATGAAGTATTTGTATAAATTCAAGTTAGTTAAAAGACCTAGAAACAAAGAGACCCACAAAACATTGAGAACCCTTAGTGCCCAGACTGAGGACTCCAAATCTCCAACAAAGCAAGTCGGAAAAAAAAAGTCACAAAAAGAATTAGTTAAAGTACACAAACAGGAACTTGATAGAACAAGAAAATCCATAGAGCTAAAAAACATGGAGAGACACTTAGCCTTTATAATCATGGGAGTATGAACGAGATAACATTGGATTAGCCTCAGTCAGGATTCACAGTGATGAGGGTTCAGAGTGGCAGAACCACCTGCAGCTGGTTGAAGTCATGTGACTTAACCATTTAGTAAGTACAGCTTATTGAGATATAATTCACACATGCTGCAACTCACTCTTTTAAAGTATAAAATAGAGCTGTTTTTACTATGGGAGACCATCTCCACAGTCAAGTTTTGCCATCTCAGAAACCCCATTATATTTTGCTGGCACCCCTCTATCCACTCTTCTCCCCCAAGACAAACTTTCTTTCCTATGTATTTCTTATAACTAGAATCACAACAACAGGTGTAGTGGGTAGCCATTCCAGCTTTGATCTGGAAGTTCCAACCCCCATTGAGGCTTCAGCAACTGTCACGCCTACAAGGCAGGGCCAAGGGAGGCCCCTGGAGACCCGAGATCTGGATGGGGCAGGTCTCTCTCTGTTCCGGGACCCTGGACAGTGGAAGTTGACCAAGCAGAGCTCCAGAGAACACCACTGGACTGCGATACTCCTTCCCCAGACCCCGTGACCTACCTATCCCTTCATTTGTAAGTTACCCACTAAATAAATCTTCCTTTTAACTATGTGGAGTGGCCTTAATAATTTCACCAATAAACAGGCTTTCTTATTCCCTTGGTGAGTAGGAAGGGACATGCACAGTGAATAATTACTAATTACAACTCTACCTTGACAATCAGGTCTTATTCCATATACATTATCAGAAAAAAAAAATGAGGTAAGGGATGTTAACTTCACTGAATTCTTATTACAAAAACAAAACTACAACAACAAATTTTCAGAATCAGGAAAGTGTTTCTGTCAGTTACCAAGAGGAATGATACGGAAAACCCCATTCAACCAAAGCCACTGGTAAGAAAATAAACACACAGAGAGGGGACATGTATTTGCAAACCCCACTCAGTGAGATGGTAAAAGCAAACATTGGAGTCACAAACACAAGTCCACATCTCTCCACACCAGCAGAGACCCCCATTCCAAGACTCTCATTACTTTTCATAGTTCCAATGGTCTTAACGAAAAGTAAGCCTTTGCCTGGCTGCATCTAACCCATCTAAAAATAAAAAATAAAAAAAAACGGGTTTGGCCATTTCTACACAGTCAAATGAGGCATTGCAGAAATTGCCATACATTTCCAAAAATGCTCTTAAGGAAATGTCCTATTTGTAGCCAAATGGTGACAAACAAACCCTTTTCTAAACTTCACAAACCTAGATTTAATGGAGTGAAAAACATGGAAAATGGTAAGGAAAACGGTCACTCCTACTCCCCTCTAAGCCAGGATCATCCCCTAAACAACTAAAATGAACATTTGGAAACTTTGTGATGGAATGAATGTGTCCAGAGATTACTTGGGAAGGTCCAGTGTAGAGATAAAATGGGGTTTGCCATGCAAAACGTGCAGCTTGGCAAGCCCTAGCTACTGAGTAACAAACAACACAGCCAGAGGTTGGATGGTTGAATAGTCAATGATTCATCCACCAAAAGATAAAACAAAATTTGCCCAGCCATGTGGCATTCTAAATTTCACTCTAAATAAAACCATAGAAAGATCATGGATTTCAAAAAAGACAAAAGAGGGGAAATCAGTGGCTTTCCTGGATTGGCATGAATCTGAGCTACCCTGGCATTGTCTAGGAAAGCAAGCTTTCGATGCTAATACTTTTGTGTATCTAAGAATATCCAAGCTACCTAGTCATTAAATCAGTAAAATAGACTTTACTCTGGAACTACTGTAATGAATACAAAGAGATTTTTGATACTCATACAGGATCAGTTCACACACAGTAAGAAGAACGAGGGATTTGTAGCCAATAAACAAGACAAGTAGTCAGTGGTTGGGAAATTACTGAGTGGTGAGGATGTATTCTGGCTAAATTGATATGTTAAGACCATTGCCAAGAGGAGGCTAAAGTGATCAAGCTGACCTGGATGGACTGTCTTTATTTAAACTCCTTAAATGAGGCTAAGGAAAAACAATGAAAACCCCCATGTAACCAAAGCCACTGGTAAGAAAATAAACACACAGAGAGGGGACATGTATTTGCAAACCCCACTCAATGAGATGGTAAAAGCAAACACTGGAGTCACAAACACAAATCTGCATCTCTCCACACCAGCAGAGACCCCCATTCCAAGACTCTCATTACTTTTCATATTTCCAACAGTCATAATGAAAAATAAGCCTTTGCCTGATTGTATCTAACCCAACTAAAAAAATGTGTGGGATCAGATATCAAATGTGGGGTTCTTGGTAAACTGATTGTAGCTGGACACTTGCTGTAATTAGAACCTACAAAGATGTCAACTGAAACCTGATGTTGAGACTTCAAGGCTGAGTAAGACCTTACTTGAGTCACATCAGAGAAGTCTTCTTAAGTGACTCTGGTAAAAATTTTATGCAGGGAGATGATACAAAAAAATAAAGATGCATATGCACATACACACACTAAACAAACTGTAATAAGATTTTTCTCTCATTCATTTGAAGTTAAAATATTAAATTAACAAGTTTATTTTTAAGTTAAAAGGTTTAATTGACAAATATTGAATCTATTCAAGGTATACAATGTAGTGATGTGGTATATGTATTTATTGTGTAATGATGATTACAATCAAATTGTAATAATTTGGCCGTGTGTACCAAATTCAGCAACACTGACCATTCTGCTTAAACATGGGTGCCAAGCACAGCCCCACCTCTTGGTTTTGGTACTTCTTCAGCCTTCAGATTTCCAGAGGGTTCATTCCTTCAATCCACTTTGACCTCTGTTTCTCAAAGAGAAATCTCTAAACAGCCCATCTAAAACACCAGCTTCCTCCCACCCATAAAATTTTTATGCCTTCATCTTACTTCATCTGAGTGGCACTTATCACTCTAGTTATATTATATTACATGGATTATTTGTTCACTGTCAACATCCCATGCTATAACGTGAGTGTTATGAGGATGGAGACTCTGGTTTGTTCATTGAAAAGTTCTTAGAAACTCAAGTTATATTATCTGGATGAGTGAATCACTAATTTGGGGGACACTCTTTAAATAGCATATAGTCAGGTGTTTTATTTCTTTCATCCAATTAAAGAATCATCTTCTAACAATAGGAGTAATCACAGCCAGGCATAATTGTGCACGTCTTTAATCCCTGCACTCAGGAGGCAGAGGCAGGCAGGTATCTATGAATTTGAGGCTAGCCTGATCTACATAATAAATTCCAGGACAGCCAGATCTGTATAGTAAGACCCAGACTCAAAACAAAACAAAGCAAACAAACAAAAACAATAGTTAACACTTACTATATTATTGTTAATTTTAAATTTATTTCTCATTATTTAATTTTTAACCATATTATTTCTTTGCTTTTCTCTTTACCTTTCAGCTTTTTGAATGGGTTGAGTCTTAAATTTTTTGGTATGTTTCTTCACTTATTTGGATATGTAATGTCTCTGATGGTTTGTTCATTTTTGTTCTTTCTATATTTTATGTATTTAAGTTTTTTTCAGATTACAAATGTGCTACGTAATTATTTTATTAGTGCATGATGGAGAGCAGAATTCTGAGTGTCTTTCAAATTCCTAACCCTTGACAGTTGCCCAGAAGTGGAAGAGATAACAAATAATAAACATACCTCAGGCACAGAATCTCATCCATAAGACCACCCGTGTTGGGGGAGGGGGAATGTATGTCTCCTGTGTGAATCTTTACTGTTCACTTAAGAAAAAAGTTGTCCAGCTAAACAACTCAAATGTGTCCTCAACAAATGGCAGAATGTGGAAATGATCCTGCTCTATAATCCTTGAGCAAATATACCAACCTGAAAACATAATTTCTTCTCAACTTTGCTCAGTAAGGACATTTTCATCTTTTAGAAATGTGAGTGTGTTGCACACTGTTGTGCTTGATAGCAATTGTTGTGGTTGTGGTTTCTATGACTGTGATAATACCTCATGACCAAAAGCAACATGAGTAGGAAAGAGTTTATTTCATTTCACACTTCTAGGTAACAGTCCATCACTGTGGGAAGTCAGGGAAGGAACTCTGCGCAGGGGAGGAATCTGGAGGCAGGGACTGAAGCAGAAGTCATGAAGGGGTGCTGCTTTCTGGATTGCTTGCTCATGGCTTGCTCAACCTGCTCCCTTGTGATACCTATAACCACCTGCCCAAAGGTGGTGCCACCCACAATGGGTTGGCCCTCCCTCATCAATCATTAATCAAGAGAATGCCCCACAGGCCAATCCAGTGGGAGCATTTTCTCACTTGAGGTTTCCTCTTCCCACTGACTCTAGCTTGTATCAAGCTGATAAAAAACTAGTCAGTGCAGTAATTAACCTACCATTTTCCAAAGGACAAATACTACCAGCGGTTTCTGCAGAGCTACCTAGCAGTTCCAACAGCAGCTGAGTTCCTGAATGGCACACACATCCATACCGACTTCTGTAAGCTTCCTACATGACAGATCACTCTCCTGTTCAAAGTCTGATGGAGATGTCCCCCCACTATTTCCGCCTGATACTGTGTGATAAAGAATTTAGCTTTTCTCAGAGAGTTCTTGCCTCAGCCCTTGGGTCCTAGGAGGCACTCTCTAGACCCTGGAATGCAACAAGAGTAATCGCAGTTTGTGTAGAAGCCCTGATGGCAAAGTGACTAAGAGGAGCAGCTTTGGGTCACACCATGTCAGCTCTGTCTCCAGATGTTCTGCAGTTAGGAAAACTTAACCACAAAGTGGCGGCATCTCTCACTTTGTTTTGAATCTGTCTCACTTACTGCAGGTCAGACTTTTTAACTCTATCCGGGCTTGTCAATCACTGAGGTGGGAGAAGCTTTAGGTCACACAATGTCAACACCGCCTCTGGATGTGTCAGCCAACCATGTCAATCGAACCGAACTCAGGTACACACCCTGGTCACCATGGCTCGGCGTTACATGCAGATAGGTAACGATGCATTCATAATTGGCAGTCTCAGCCACAAATCATTCTAGGCAGAGTTCACACGAACGACCCCATTGTGAGAGGACAAATGGAAGCTGTGTGCTTTGATCTGAGGCCTGCCCATCTGTCTCTCCCTTGGTTGATAATAGGCCATAAGCATAAATGTAATAGCTTCCAATAAGTTGCATCCTATCAGCAAATTATTAAAACTCACAGTGTTCTTGTGGGGAGGAGGGAGGACCTATTTTCCTGAGTCTGGAGGTATGAAAACAGAAGACACAAATTATAGCAGAGAAAAAAAATTAGTCTTTATAAGAAACAATAATTAATTTTACCTAGAAATACCACCTAGGGAAGAGTTCTCAAACACAACTTGTTATTTGATTTTAGAATATGCCATACGAAGATGTTAGGTCAATAGTGGCATTCAAATCATGTCTTTACATAGTGATTTATTCCAACACCTTTCACTTGAAAATCTCAAATATATACAATAACAAACAATAGATGAATTAATGGGGATGTAAACAAAAGCTTCTGAAGCTAAATATTTGACCAGAGTATCTCAGATTTGAAGATACAACCATCTGGAACACATGTTGAATATTTTGAACAGCTTGCTTCCTAACCTTAAGAAGCAAACCAACTGTGGCAGATCTTATCATGCAAAAGAATAATGACTGGACCTTTCTATTCATCATCCAATTTGCCCCAAATTATCTACATTCCTAGGCTTTTGATACCCAATAAAGGACATCTGTTCAGAATATCTTTAAGTGATGGAATAAGGGGCTGGAGAGATGGCTCAGCATCTAAGAGCACTTGCTGCTCTTGACAAAGATCCAGGTTCCTTTCCCAGAACCCACATGGCAGCATTCAACTGTCTGTAACTCCTAGATAGCCCTAAGACCTTTCTGTCTTCTGTAGGCATCAGGCACACCAGTGGTACAGACCCAAACATGCAGCCAGAATACTCATACACATAACATTAAAATATTATGTGAATGGTATTTTGCTTGTGTGTATGTCTGTGGACCATGTGTATGGTATGCCTGTGGAGGCAGAAGAAGGTGTCATATTCCCTGGAACTGGAGTAACAGAGAGTCGTGAGTCACCATGTAGATGCTGGGAATCAAATGTGGGTCCTCTGTAAGAACAGTCAGATCTTTTTAACCACTGAACCATCTCCCCAGCCCCAATAAATACAATTTTTAAAAGATAGAATAAAATATCACAGGGGAAAAAAAGGCTTTCTGTAGTTTTCTGACTCCAAATATGATCCTAGAGTCATTCAAAAATCATCTTCCAAGACTCAGGTAAAGATAAATGGTTGTGGTCAGTACAAATGCCGGACTGAATTCCCAAGCTTGGTGTGAGGGTGAAGCCCTCAATGCTGCCGATGCAGACTGGCAACCCAAACTGGCATGATCAAAGCCTCTGATGCTTCCTTTTATGTCTCAACACAGGAAAAGACTTAAAGCAAGAAAGAGCACTATGAATAAACAGGGAGAGAAAAAAAATCTGGGGGAAACAATCCAAAAAGAAAGGCAAAATCGATATTAACTTTGTAGTTACTTTCATTAATGTAGGTTCTATTTTACTCGAAAACTTACTTGCTAAAGCCTAAGATCAAGGTAAAAGTCTTGTCTTGGTAACCTATACAGAGTTTCAGGGGGAGTGTGTCGAAGAATCAGTACGATGCTGTTAGGTAATAGTTTTTGAAGCATTAATTGAGCTGACTTTATACTTAGTATAAAAGAGAACTTGATACATAGAAATGTGTCTGGGAGAAGAGAATGCATATTAGCTTTTTGAAATCTCTTAAATCATCCAAGTATCTTTTCTATTATATGAACTAGATTGGACCTTGTAAATTGTTTTCCTGTATAAATATATCAACTTAAATTACAATGTGGTAATTAGACTTAAAAAATAAAATAAAAAGGAAACAGTACATGAGTTAATGAGATCTAGAAATCATCATAATATTTAAGTAAGGAGTATTAATTCAAAACCTGCTTTACTTTCTAATAATTTTAGCCACACTATCCAGGTAATTATCCCACTGTTTAAACCTACCAAGTGCAAATTGTTGTAGTGAGGTCTCCAAATCTCAGTGGAAAAAAGCCTTATATATACAGCAGGTTCACAAAATAATCCTCTAGAAGCAGGGAGCATAGTAATTCCAGATGCATGTTGAAAAGCACAGAATTCTGAGCAAGGGTTGAAGTCTAATAATACAGTACTTACCTAGCAACCAGGAAGTTCTGGGTTCAATCCCCATCCATGCAAACACCATATATACTGGACAAGAGGAAAACACAAGGGCAGGTGATCTTGAGAAACAGCTGCAAAATAACTGTTAAAAAAGAATGAGAGGAATTTCCAGTTTAAGTGTTAATGCCAAATTTTACATTAAAAGACTGGGAGAGGTATATTCACAGCAGAAGTATAAACTTGACACCTATTTCCTGGAAGAAAGCTTGACCTTTCTACTACAATTTTAAAATTGGCTTGCCATTGGTTCTAGACCATTTATTTCAAAGAATTTTTCTAAAGATATATGAGGATGGTTTTTCTTTAAAAAATGTATATAAAGATACATGTGGCTGTCACTATTTAAATAGAATTTTAAAACGAAAAAAGTCCAAAAATGAGTTACCAGTTGACTATGAGATGGCATTTCTGATTGGATATACAAAAGACCTTGGTATTAATTTGTAGGAGAATATTAAAAAGAATACGATTCATACTAGAGTAAGTGGAAAATCAAATGTTGACTAGAATCGTGCTGTAGTTGCAACTTTGGGACCAGGCAATTTAAATTCAAATCCTAAATCCACATTCACTATCAATGTGACTTTGAGAAACTTACATTTCCCTGGTAATAAAAGTAAGATAATAGTCTTATTGTTACCCAAGAGGGTTGCTTTCAGGACCAAACAATACAATGCATGTACAACTGTTGTAAAAGTATCTCACACAGAGAAAGGCTTCACAATTTTTAACTGTCACTCATCTGTCTAGTGAGATATTGCATGTGATGGCTATATTTGGTTGGCAACCTAACTACATCTGGAATTAACGAAAACACAAATGGTTGGATACACCTGTGAGGAATTTTTCTTAATTAAATCATTTGAAATGGGAAGACCCACTTTTGATCTGGATCTCTTGAGGTGAGAAGATCCACCTTTAATCTGGGCCACCCCTTCTGATGACAGCCTATATAAAGGGCATGGAAGAAGGAAGCTTGCTCTCTTTGCCTGGTTGCTCTCATTCTTGTTAGCAAGCCCATCCCTTCACTGGCATTAGTACATATTTCTTCGGGATTCTAGTGTATATGGAAGACCAGATGGGACATTCAGCCTGTGGACTCAACAACTATTGGATCCTTGGGCCTTTCATTGGTAGACAGTCATTGTTGGACTAGCTAGACCACAGCCTGTAAGCCACTCTAATAAATGCTATATATATATATATATATATATATATATATATATATATATATATTCATTCTACAAGTTCTGTTCTCTTCGAGAATCCTGACTAATACAATGTACATCATTTTTTAAAATAATGAAAAATAAACAGGCAATAATTTGGCTAGAAAGGGGACAGAAAATTGGGCAGAGGTCAACTTCAACATCAGCATGGCACAATATACATTATCTGTTAGGACATCTTTGTTAGCATAGACAATTTGACCCAAATGACTTTAAAAAAATGAATTTGGAAAATGACTACTGTAATTTCAAGACTCTAAAAATGCTACGCATGCCACCATTCATTCATGAAATTTCAAACATCTTCCAAAGGTCAATGTGGCACACAGCAAACCATTCACCTGAACTCTGAGCAAATACTGGATGCAGGCAATTTCTTCTCATTTTAAAATAATTAAAGAGAAAATAAATTATTTTTGAATTTCCCCTTGAAAATACTGTAGTAAGGCTTTTGCTTCCAAACATGATGAAGTACAAATACCAGACGAGGCTGCCTATAAAAACTCCCAGAAGTGGAGACAAGTGCACACAACAACTGTTTGCAGACATTGGATAATTGACAGCACAGAGCTGCAAAATCCAAACTAAGAGGCTAAAAACCGAAGTTCATGAGTAGAAGCAGCTAACACTTGCGGTGCAGGATACTCAAGAGTAAGAAATTACACAGGAAGAAGGTGATACAGAAATCTGCACAGCGGACCCTTCAGTGTTTGACCTCATACCATGCTCTGTGTGCACGAGAGGAAAATTCCAGGAGGTGAGCAAAGATCAGCCTCCAGAGAAGAGCAACTACTGGGAAGTTGAAGACTGAATCCTCCGAGATAGTATAGGAGGTGTGTGAGTTCTGACAGATTAGGATGTAGAGATGCTGCCTCGGTTAGGATTGCTATTGCTGTGGTAGGTTTATTTCACTCACAGTTCATATAACAGTTCATCATCGAAAGCAATGATGGCAGAAACATAAGCAGAACTAAGTAACCTGGAGGCAGGAGCTGATGCAGACGCCATGAAGGGGTGCTGTTACTGGCTCGTTCTCCACGGCTTGCTCAGCCTGCTTTCTTATAGAACCCAAGACCTCCTGCACCGAGATAGCACCACCCAATGGGCTGGGCTCTCCCCCATCAATCACTAATTAAGAAAATGCCCCACAGCCTTGCCTGATCCTGTGGCGGCACTTTCTCAGGTGGGAATCCCTCCTCTCTGATGACTCTAGCTTGTGTCAAGTTGACATAAAACTAGCCAGGAAAAGGCTGAAGCATGAGTATTTATGGAAATTTTATTTATAGGAAGTGTATCCTGCTACTATGACAAAATGAATTTATGTTAGGTGCCTTCAGCAATGGATGGGTATTTGTTACAGTTCTGGAGACTAGGGCATCTAATTTTGGAGTGAGCTAATATGATCAGGTTTCCATTAAGAGTTCTCCTGGTGGGTTGCAGATAGTCATCCTCTCACTGGACCTTCACACTGGGGGAACAGGAAGATGGCTCTTGTCTCTTCCTCTTCCTTTGAACATACTAATTGCATTGTGGAGACCAACCCCCATGGCCTCATCTAAACCCAGTTATCTCCCAAAGCCTTACCTACAAACACCATCATATTAGCAATGAGGCCTTCAAGTATGTGAAGAGAGGGAGGCATGAAGATTCAATCTACTAAAATTTCCACCTAGCACCTGGGGAAAGATGGCCTGGTAGGACAGCACTTACCTTCCAGCATGAGGATCTGAGTTCAGTTCCCTAAAACCCATGTAAGCCCATGGTGGCACATGCATGTCTGCAATCCCCATGTTCCTGGGGCAAGATGGGAAGCAGATTCAGAAAGTCCCCAGAAGCTCACAGTCCCACAGTAGTGACAAGAGACACTGTCTCAAGAAGGGTGGAAGGCAAGGGGTAACACTCGAAGACTGATAACAAACTCCAGAATTGCAGGAAGGGGTACTCACAGCTATATCCTCAAAACTGATATTTCTCACTGAAAAGCCTTTTTTAAAGCCTATAAAAAGAAATAAAAATCAGACTGTCATCAGATTCTAAAAAACCAGAAAGGCAGTGAAATGTCATATTTACAGTTCTGAGAATAAAATAAAATACTATGTCCTTCAAAGAGTGAAATCAGCTGAATTTCAAAAATCACAGATGACTAAGCAGAAAGATATTTTAAACTATGGTCTGTGTGGAGTTTCAGCTTCCATGTGATATGTGGTACTTTTTCAAAGACCAACCCTCCTATTTCGAACAGAAAAGTCAGATTAGATACAAGAGCATTTCTTTCAAAGGCTAGATGTAGTAGGTCATACCCTGTAATCCTAGCTGCCAAAGCGGGAAGATGACAGGGTCGAGACCAGCCTGAGCTACACAGAAAGGCCCCTGTCCCAAAGAAAAGGAAATCATTTTAAAAGCAGAAGAGAGTTTGCTGAGGCAACAAGAACCAAGGGAATTAATATTTCTGCAGGTAAGAGGACCAGAGAAGGAAACCGGCTTCCGTCACTGCCATCTGCCTCTGAGTCCTAATGAATTTACAGAGGGGTAAGAAACTGAAAGTCTAGAGCAAAAGTCAGTGTAATGCCCGAAGGACAGCTTCTGT
>CABHPH010155201.1:0-26543 GCA_902168325.1 Peromyscus nudipes | reverse complement strand
TATATATATATATATATATATATATATATATATATATATATTCTGTACTAGTGACTTTTCTCATGGCTGTGACAAAATTCCTGGAAGATGCAGCCTGAAGGAGGAAGATTAAATACACACACACACACACACACACGAATGGAAAATATATATGTATACATGTATTATAAAAATGGATTCAAAGACAATTGGACCAGAATGGCAGTTGACACTGGACAAGGCTATATTTATGAGTATAAATTTCATTATTGGCATACTTATCTTTTGAGCTTGAGTCGTTCTCTGTGTGGGGGAGTAGACCATGATGCAATAAAAATTGTTTCCTTGGTCTTAAATAAAATTGGAAGATCCGAGCATGACAGAGAACACATTCAACTAAAATGCCAGAGGCATAGTGATAATATTAAGAAGCAAAATCAACCCAAAACCCTGGTAAATATGTCTGGTACTTAGAAAATTAGATTGTCAAACCTGGCAGGAGCTGTCACTCTAGACAGCTCTCATAATGGGCCAAGAAAGGGAAGAGATCTGTACACAACATGATTATACACTGTCAAAGATGCTATCTGGTTAACAAATCAGATAGACCAAAAGGACCCTGTCCCTATGAGCCGGTCCCTCTGATGTCAAGCTGTACTTGGTTTGTTTGTAGGGACTCCCCATTACAAAGTCTAACCAAGAACTGAGACTTAAATATGTACAGCATCTCCCAGAGGTCCATGTGTTAAAGTCTTAGTCCCCAGGATGCTATAGTTTGGAAGGACTTTAGGAAAGTAGGACCTTTTTGAAGGACTAGGGAGCCCTTGAAAGGGACTATGGTACCACGTTTCTCAGACTCTCTATGCTCCCTGGCTCATGATATAAATGGTTTGCTGCAACATACAATGCCCATCATGGCTACACAGTGCAATTGCCAGAGACCCAAAGTATTGTGGTCACAGGATCTTTCATTAGACCTACCAGAACCATGAACTAAACAATTTTCTTTTCTTTATAATTTAATCACCCCTGGTATTACTTTATTACATGAAGTTGACTAATTGATCAAGCTGTCACCATTGCTATCCACTCAGCTTTATTACCGCAGGAATAACATAAAGTGCCAATACTACACAGTGTTACCGGGGGGCTAGCTATCTAGGAGCCAGCTACGAAAGTGAACTATCTCAGAAACCTTCCTTCCTGGCAATGATACCAACTTACTCTCTTATTTACATTTGGATTTTCTTTCCTCCTTACTGAGCTTCAGCAAGTACCATCACTTCTGTCTTCCTTATACACAGTCACGGATCCCAAAGGATATTGTTTCTTACCAAGGAACTTACCTCATAGTAAAGGGGGGAAAGGTAATAAAACAGCTTCTGTTTTTATCATGTGTCCATTATCTGGAAGCAGCTGGACTTACAGAACAGTGTAATGAGTTACAGAAGATTGGTTCACTCCAGCTGAGAGACAGTACTTTATCAGAATAGACAGACCGGATGCCTTATGTGATTCGTGGTTTCTGTAGTCAGACCATGGGTTGACAAGCCAGTAAGCAGAAGTGAGTGCAACATTTCTAAATTAAAACTAAAACATATTTTCAAAGACTCTATGCATTCTCATAACCATTATCCATCAGTTTGAAAGTCTTGCTTACAACTAAAGAAAAACCATCTCACTGAAATGTTAAGTATCTCTTTTTGCTCCTATGCCCTGAATCAGTAGATAAAATGAGGTGTTATAGAATTTGGTAGCAACTGACACAGATTATCAAAAGGAAATAAAGTTTTCATTTTCCATAATGACAACTAAGTATGGTTGGACACTTTCCTAAGATTTTTTTTTTTTTTTTTTTTTAGTTTTTCAAGACAGGGTTTCTCTGTGTAGCTTTGCGCCTTTCCTGGAGCTCACTTGGTAGCCCAGGCTGGCCTCGAACTCACAGAGATCCGCCTGGCTCTGCCTCCCGAGTGCTGGGATTAAAGGCGTGCGCCAGCAACGCCCGGCTCCTAAGATATTTAATGATAAGTTTTGAATGGTTGGATACAGAAAACCTAAAGAACCAGCAGATAAGAGCTTGATTGCCTGAAGCAGAGCTGAGTCAAAAGAGAGACCATTGTTCTATTTAGAGCTGTGCACCATGGAAGTGACTGTTTAACTTTAAATTAAGTACAACTCAAATATTCGTTCCTTAATTTCCCTTGCTTACTTCACATGTATTCAAGAGCCACATGAGACTCTTGGCTGCTGCACTCCTCAGTGGACATGTCCACCACTTCCATCACTGCAGGGGATCTTATTGAGCATCCATGATCTATAGTCCCATGGCCAGTAGAAGAAGCTTCCTTCTTTATTGTGATTATCTTTTAATCAGCAGACTGCTTCTGAGTAGTAACTAACTCCTTCCTCAGTTCTGTCACATTTCGTAAACTATCGAGAAGGAATTATAATCAAAGCAGGTAAGGCATGAAGACGGAGCATACTCTTGAGATTCGGGGAATGAAGCAACCAGGACCCAGCGCAAAGGCCGGAGATATGTATTCTCAAGCTTATCATCCAGCTCTGCCATGGGCCAGAAACCTGAGGTGTCAGGACTACCAGTCTATAATGTTTCCTTTTGGGGAGACTGATCTGAAGCCCAGAAACCCAGGAAGAAGAGAACAATCAGAAGTCACCCAGGCGATGGCTTAGTGTGGCAAAGCAAATGTCTGGTGGCAGTGTCCAGACTCACAAAGGTGATGAAGGTATCAGGGGCTGGTCATGGCTTCTCCCTACACATCTGCCTCCCTTCCGCTCAGTTCTATGAGCAACCCCTCACCTTGCCTTTCTAGGGAAAAAAAAATTCTTTTTAACTTGCCCAGATTCTGTTTTTATTATTTCCAAATAAAAGCTCTGGTAGA
Organism: Peromyscus nudipes; assembly: GCA_902168325.1. Lineage (NCBI taxonomy): Eukaryota > Metazoa > Chordata > Mammalia > Rodentia > Cricetidae > Peromyscus > Peromyscus nudipes. The sequence continues at coordinate 23,664 of CABHPH010155201.1, read as the reverse complement.
AACAAAAGAACTAATGATACAATCAGTATTATTTTCTAAAACCCAAAGGCTATAATTTGAAGAGGGATTTTTATCTTTGAGGACACTGGAAGAAATAATAATGCATGATGTACAAAGTGGAGGCCATAAACTAAAAGGCAACAAAGAATATGGAATCTAAAACCATAAAGCAGGTAACAGGCCAAGCATGGAAGTTATGATAATAAATTTCAATTACTTCAATTTCCCATTTAAAAGAAAAAAATTTAAATCTGGGTAAACTGTTGAAAATTGAAGAGGTCATCAAATGGGCAAGAAATGTGTTCAAGAAAATGTGATAAACAAAGGCTTATCAGATAAGTGAAATATCTAAGGAAGAAAACGTGAGTCTTTTTATTTCAAACAGAATTTAATGTAAGGCAAAAGCCTTCCATGGGAAATTGGCTGTTCTATATTCATAAAAGACAAAATCTACATAAATTTCGTAATAGCCATGAACCTTTATGTATCATATAAAAGCATCAAATTAAAAACCGAAATGGGGCTGCTATGAGAGATTGTAAAATAACTCTTCCGCATTTTATAGATCTATTAGAGGTGAGAGACAAATGGAGACTAGAGCTAAGGGCGGGGGATACATTTGGTAGCCGGAACACAGATGTGTTCATCTTTTCCTCTTCAAATGCAATGAAATAACAAGGGGAATAAATGAATAAAAATAAATTTACAACAGCGATGAAAAGTAAGTGCTAGTGCCCATCGGGGGACCAGAAATTCTGAATACTCTTGGAAAATGGAACATCATTAATAGCAAAAAGATGGAGACCAAAAAAAAAAAATGGAAAGAGATATTTCAGCTTGAAAAATAAAGAAAACCAAAAACCACTGAAGTATTAAACAGTTCTAGACACTTCAAGTTAAATTTAAGAGTTTCAAAGAAGAGGGCTTGTGGTACAAAGAAAATGATTACCAAAAGAACTATGCCAAAGAATGATGGACGTGCTTCCTATCTGCTTCTCACAGCGGGCGACTGATAAAAATGGCTCCTGAGCTAAGAGAAACGCCATGGCTTTCTGGACTTAGGTGAGAGATCTGCCTAAGGCCATTTTCTAGCTCTGTGGTTAGCAATCTTGGCTGTAAATTGGAATCAGCTGGGGAACTTACAAAATAAAATCCCAAATCCAACCTGCGGACTCAGAGCAAGCACGTGGGGGGTTTGTAAAGCAGCTTGGGTGCTTCTGATGTGTAAATGAGGATGAGGATTACAGAGAGGCTGGAGCTGAAAACCCACTCTGCAGAGTCTTCTGCACATACAGAAAGGAAGAGAGCTGGGTGACTCTAGCTTTAGTCCCTAACTAGAGCACTGGCGACAGTTCTCTGAAATAGTTAATTAGTTGGTTAGTTAATTAGTTGGTTAGTTAGTTGGTTGGTTGGTTGGCTGGTTAGTTAGTTAGTTGACCCTCTGGACAAAAGTTTGGCTTTTTTAAGTAAGAAAAGCCAGACAGTGAGGAATCTCAAATCTTCTCCTATAACTCATAATCCCCAAGGGTAACTTATGCCCAAGAGATTACACCTTTACACAGGCAATCTGACAGCCTACCTGCCTTCAACCACATGAGAAATGTCTGTGTGAGTGAGATATTTTAGTTCCCATCATGATGCAACACCTGGCCGAAAACTTACAAAATGGGAATGGCTTATTTCAGCTCCCAGTTTCAGAGATCTCGGCTCATGGTCCTGGGCTGCCCTGGCCCTCTGTGAGGCAGAACGTCAGAAGCCTGTGGGGAAGGAGGCTGATTATCTCATGGCAGCCAAGAAGTTGAAAGAATGACAGAGGAACCTGGGACAAGATAAAGCACCTAAGGACATACCCCCCGCCCTAATTCCTCCATCTAGGCCACACCTCTTCAAGTTTCCAGAGCTTCCCAAAATAACTCCACCAGCTAGAGACTAGGTGTCCAACACAGGAGCCAATGAACATCTGATGGTCCAGCCATAACAATAGGCTTCTGTGCTGGCTGATTTCTGTCAAGTTGACACAATCCTAGATATATCTGGGAAGAGGGACTCTCGATTGAGGAACTGCCTCCAGTAGATTGACCTGTCGGCAAGTCTGGGCATTTTCTTGATTAATGGCTGATGCTAGGAGGGGTCAGCTCACTGTGGACAGTATCATCTCCAGGCATGCCGGTAGCTCTGGGATGTATAAGAAAATGGGCTTAGCCAGGCAGTGGTGGCACACGCCTTTAATCCCAGCACTTAGGAGGCAGGTGGATCTCTGTGAGTTCGAGGCCAGCCTGGTCTACAGAGCGAGTTCCAGGACATCCAGGGCTACATAGAGGAAACATGTCTCAACAAACCAGAATTAAATATAAGAAAACAGGCTAAGCAAGCCATGGGTTGGGGAGAGAGACAACGCCCAGAAAGAGATGTATGTTATAGGAAGGAAAGCTGGAGGAACTGAGCCATCCAGACTATGTAAAGCCTCAGACAGTGGACACAGAACTACAGGATTCTGAATTTTGGCCTATCTTTGATCTAGTATTTCTTCAATAAGCCCCCACTATTCCCTTTTGGAACAGTAATGTATATTCTGGGCCATTGTACGCTAGAAGTATATGATTTGCTTTTTTGTTTCTACTTTGAACTTTTAAACAGTGTGAGACTAAGAAAGGATATGAGGACTTTTAAAGTTGGACTAAAGGCAGTTTGTGTTATGACATGGCCATGAGCCTATGGGGGTCAGGGAATAGAATGTGGTGCTTTGACCAAGAAATGTCCTTCATAGTCTTATACATTTGAACACTTGGTCACCAGGTGGTGGCACTGTGGAGAGGTTATGAGAAGACTCAGTTTATTAGAGGAAGTGTGTCCCTGGGGGACGCTTGGAGGGTTATTTCTTCCTGCTTCACATTATCAGTTGAAGATGTGATCTCTCAACTTTCACTCTGGCTGTAAGCCAAAATACACTTTTCTGTAAGTTGTTTCTCATCATGGCATTTTATTACCACAACAGAAAAGGTAACTAACTATATTGTATGTTATGATTGCATAGACTTCCAGAACTGAAAAATAAATAAACAAACAAACAAACAAACAAATAAACAAATCGTCTTCATAATGCAATGCTTACTATGTACCAAACAGGAAAAAAGAGAAAGAACTCTACCCGTGCTATAGTTTGGTATAGTGTGTAACTCCATGAATAAAGAGATGAAGTTAAACTCTGCTAAGGAAAAGCCCTGGACTACCCACCCAGTGATATTCTTGTCTTTGTAATCAGCACCAACATTTAAAGTGATTGACAATATATCAGCATCTTCAAGTTCAGGATAAAAATACTCCAGTAAAGATTTGAAATAGTAAACATAAGTGATAAAAGCGAATAGCATTAGAAGGTGCTGGGTACTTGGGGCCTAAGATAAAGCAGAATGAAACAAAGGAGATCGGGACCTTCAGGATGGTGAAGATGGAAAGTACTTTGCAATCTCAGCAAGGGTGGTCAGGGAAAGGACTCACTGTCATGGTCTTATGCCATCTGAAGGAAGGGTAAAAGGATTCATCCAAAAGATATAAAAGACACGGAATTTTAAAGACAGACCCTTCTTTAAAATGAAAAACAAAAGAAAATAATATAGTAGAAATCTATGCTGAATTTGACAATCTTGTAATTGCCAAGGCAAATAGAGCCATGAGAGGGCATTATTGTATAGCGCAACAGAATTATTGAAGTCTCTCACAGCAGACGTCCCAGGGACAGTGCTATGGGGCCACCCACCACCCAGAAAGGGAAAAGGATAAGAGAAACCCTAGCGGGGAATGGAATCCATGAGTGGTCCTGTTCAGCAACGGCTCTGAGGGTTCTTGATCCAAGAGCCCCAACAGACGGCAGCAGTTTGAAGATTTTGTAGTTCCATGGTTTGTGTTATCAGTGGCCAGCAGAGATAGGGTGCAGACTTAAAGAGTATTTAAGACAGGGTAGCCTGCAAGTAATAGGAAATATGCTTACTTTGGTTATATTTGAAGCAAGTGACTGAAAGAATTTCCACATGGCTCCTGCAGGATTTTATATGCTGTGAAGAAGCAAAACAAGTTAGGGGCTGATACACAGGGGCGATGTTTGGCCTCCTGCTATTATGAGAACAGACATTCCTGGAAGTCTTATGTTATAAGAAACCAATTACCTGATAACCTAGTACCAAGTGAATTCACTGTACCCATTTATGAAGTATATAAACCCGTTATAAAACAAGACAATGCCTCAAAATAGCTCCTTTTCCTTGATATTGTTCTAATAGATTATAAATCCGTATATTTGTATTATCTCATATCACTCCGAATTTTTTTTTTTTGGTTGTTTTCGAGACAGGGTTTCTCTCTGTAATTTTGGTGCCTGTCCTGGATCTTGCTCTGTAGACCAGGCTGGCCTCGAACTCACAGACATCTGCCTGGCTCTGCCTCCTGAGTGCTGGGATTAAAGGCATGCGCCACCGCCACCTGACTCCACTCTGAATTTTTAACTGGAGCATTTATTTATTCATGTATGTCTACTCTAAGATCTTAAGGAACAGTAAATGTTTCTGGCTATCACCTTGGCTCTCCAGGTTCTGGTCATAATGGGTACCCAGTAAATATTTGGAATGACAGATAAAAGAATATAATAGTAAAAGTATAACATTTCCCAGTCCAAAAATATCAAGAATTATTCTATTATAATCCATATTTACTTTGAGATTATACATTCATTTTTGCTGTACAGCCCTAAATTATCAAACAAATTTTTCACATGTCAAGCATCTAGCCATTTCAAAAGTATATTTTAGGCAGAATTTTAAAACTGTTGAGAGATAGTCATTAATTCTACAATTGTTTTGTGGGTGATTGAATATCTAAATTAGAAAATGGGGTGATATTAGCTCATCATTATAATGACCCAGAGTGTAATTCCTAAACCTCACTGAAAATGCTTAGACATAGGGAATGTATAAGGTTTTCATCAACCATTTTGCTTCCATGTTGTTTCTGGGTTTTCTTTTGTTATGTTTTCATTTGTGGATGTAAGACGATAGCTAAGGATCCCAGCATTGTGTTCTCAGATACTAATATCCAGTGATAGGAAAGAGGAGGAGACTTTTTCTATGGCACTCTCTTGATCATAGAGAATCACCTCCCCCAGAAGCCTCAAGCCAATGAATGCCCTTTATGTCATGCTGTGTAGAACTCAGCGTTGTTCCCACTTCAAACCAACTGGTAGCCAAAGGAAACTAACATTTTGATCAAAAGTTGGGGGTGGGGACGGTCAGAGAACTTGTGGTCCCAGATTGGCCGGGTCTGCAGAAGCACACATCATATTATCACTCTCAAAAATTACAAGAACTCTTAAAGAGAACATGTAACACAGCATCTGGGAACTCTGGTGAGTAAACAATAGCAGACACATTGGATAAAAATCAAATCCCAAAGAGCAGCCCAGATGGCAGCAAATCTCTTACCTTCCTTCCACACCTGCCAGCTCAGATGGCAGGCATTGCCAGCCCAGGAACCATGAGGCCACTGCAGGCAGAAAACGGTCTAAGGGAAGATATTTATATCCAAAAATCCTGGGACAGGGCCCCCTGTGAGAGAGAGAACAAGAAGCAGGGGAACTCCACATTTTCCTCTGCATTCTCTAGGTAGCCACACAGAGACAACTCTGGCCACAGCAGCCACCATGGGCAGAAAGCTGTTAATGAGCATTTCTCTCTGACTGGAACAGCTTGAAAGGGGTCTTGTGTTGATCCCATGTTTTCTTGTAAAAAATTTGCAATTTGATCCAATTGAGTTCATTGTTTCATAAGTTACAAAGTTGAAGTCCTCTCCCCTCCCCCATGTGAATGACAGACTGTTCCAACATCACTTGTTGAAAAGACCACCATAGTGTAGGTCTGTTTCTAGAGTATCCTTTTACTCTATGTGCCAGTTACCCTTCACCAGCATCATATCACCCTGAATATACAGTAAGATTCTTCTAATGTCGTTCTTCTTTTTCTAAATTGTCTTCTGGATTCGAAGCACTTTTGTGTACAAACTTTAGAACCAGCTTTCCTACATATTTAAGGTAAATCTTGTTAAGATTTTGATTGGTGCTTTGCTATTTATCTAGGTGTCTGTACACTATGACTAAGGCAACTTACAAAGGACAGTATTTTATTGGGACTTACACTTTCAGAGGACTAGAGTCCAAGATCATCATGACAGGTAGCATGACAGCAGGCCTAGCATTAAACAGTTACTGAGAGTTTACATCTTGAGACACAACCCCGTGGCTGAGAAAGGCTCAGGATGGTGTGTGAGTCTTTTGAAACCTCAAAGCCTACACCCAGTGACATGTCCACCATGTCCTCGAACAAGACCACACTTCCTAATCCTTCTCAAACAGTTTTACCAATTAGGGACCAAGTATTCAAATATGTAAATCTATGGGGGCCCTTCTCATTCAGACTACCACAGTTGGTATCGCCCTAAATCTACAGATCAGTTGTTTCTATGCTGAGTCATCCAATCCATGAACAGAGTGTGTCTCCCCATCTACATAGTCTTTGACTTTGACATCAGTTGTTAGCATGCTCTAGTGTATAAATCTTGCACATGTTTTCTTAGATTTGTATCTACGCCATGGTAAATGGTACTATTTTAAATCATGGTTTCGAATTTGCTGTTGCTAGTGTGTCCAAATATGACTTATTCCTATGTATATAAACTTTGAAGCCTACAACTTCGATGCATGTACTTATTCATTCTAGGAACATTTTGTAAATTTCTTGACAGTTCATAGATAATCATGTTTTCTGCAAAAAGGACAATTTCTTCCTTCATTTCACGTGCTTTTTGGTTGTTTCTTATTGACACCGCGCTGGATAAGACAAATAGGACCATAAATTATAGAAGTGGTCGGACGGACAAGCCTACTCCACACTTCATTTCAGATAACAGCCCTTCAGGCTCTCACCATTACAATGATGTTATCTGGAGCGATTTTTTTTTTTTCAGCTGGAGAAAGTTCCTTCCATAGCCAGTTTTCTGAGACTTTTGATTATCACTGGATGGTGCAGTTTATCTAACACTTTTCCTGCTCAATTCATAGGATCATATTGTTTTACTTCTTTTTGTTGGGGTGTGTGTGTGTGTGTTCATGGGTACTCAACCATATGTCCGGGTCCACACATGTATGGAGATCAGAGGTCTGTGTTGAGTGTCTTATTACATCACTTTCCCCCTTATTTTCTGAGACAGTCTCTTTGGGGTTGTGTTCTTTAAATTACTAACATGACTGTTTTGGTTTTGAACTAGCATTACTTACTCTGGATAAATCCAACTTTATTATACAGTATTTTTTTCGTCTGTATTTCTGGATTCAATTTGCCACTGTTTTGTGAGGATAGTTGTGTAAAGCTGCATGGGGATATCATCATGAAGTTTTTATTTTCCTGTTATGTCTACTTGGTTTGGGAATTGATGTAATATAGGATTTATAAAGTGATCATTGTGAGATTATGGAAGCAACAAAATTAAAACCCTCTATCTTCCTAGCTATTTTATGTGTTCTGTTTGTTAGTTGTTGTTGTTGTTTTATTGTTGTTGTTATTTTGTTTTGGTGGGTTTTGTTGGTTTTTTGGATTTGATTCTGTTTTGTTTTTTGATGGTTTGTTTTGATTCTTCTCCCCTTTTAAGCTTCCTCTTCTGTTAGCTAGGAGTATTCGATTGTTCTAGTTTATCTCTGTTGTTTTTAAGGGCAGCCCTAGGTTTTAAAATATGCATCTATACCTGACAAGCCTATCTAAACATCTCCTGTGTTGTATAAGAACATTACAACAGTGTAATCCCACTTTGTACCTTTATGTCTGTCTTGATCCATTTTCTTTTAAAGGAGCAACTGACACAAGGAAGTTACATTATGAAAAAAATCACGGTTTTTCTAACTCATAGTTCTAGAGGCTGTAAGTCTAAGATCAGGTGGTCAATGCAGACACAATCTCCCTCTTGTTGAGCAGGCCTTAAATCCAATTAGGAGAGCTGTTGGTTACAGGGAGGTGTGTGTGCCACTTCTGCGCACTTAGAGTTGTCATGCCGCAGTAATCATCGTGTTTCCTAGGAGTCACAGCTGGACAGGACTGGTGGTTGCTTCCCTCCTTTGGAAGCTCACCTGGTGCTTCTGGTACTGCTCTCGGGGACAGGGCACCCAAGTCAGGGACAATCACCTTGGTAAAACGATTAACCTGAGGACACTTGAAGTTTTCTTATGCTTATTGAGCCTGTAGCTGCAGGATGTAAGGTTGGAAAGCAGCATTTTGGGGGTGCATGTTGGCTGTTATTGGTTGTGCTTGGTAAGATATTGCAAGACAGAGATGAGTTCTGAAAGGGAAGTGGCTGATTTGGAAATAGAAAGGAAAGGAATGGGCAAAGCCCAGTGATTAAAGACAGGAGAGCTGAAAGGTTTTATTCCATCAATGAAAGGCAAAAACAGAAATGTCGGGAATGACAAAGATCTATTAAAACCCAGCCTCAGGTGAGGATTCTTTCAGTGGCAATGATCATTTGCATATCTAACACCTCACTAATGTGTTTGCCAAATATATCTAAATTAATATTAGTTCTATTCCTTTAACATTATTTAAAAAAAAAACCTGCCAGATCTATGAAATACCAATTATATGGGAATGTGTCAATTTCCCGAGCAGACCCTTCAGCATAACTAGAGAAAACAATAGTGGTAGTTGGGGCTGAAAATGGAGGCGATTTTCTCCCCTGCTCGATGAAAATAATGCATGAGTTAGTCATACATAAGGAGTGATTATTGCAAGAGAGGTATCAGGCTCTGTCAACCATGGCAAGACTCAATTCGGCTTCACTAGAGCTGATACCATTAACTAAGACCTAAAATATGAAGCAAAACATTAAAAAAAAAACTTTCCAAAGAGAAACAGAAATCATTACAGGACTTTGGAAGACTGAAGTAACCACCCGTGCAAATATGTATGTTGGATTCCGTAGCCGGGAGAGCATTTGACCTAAAACTCTGACGTATATAGGTAGAGGTGGGCAAAAATGTTATGAAATAAACATGAAAGTGATCAAGATAAAAATGGCATCCCTTGTATCACCAGTTTTGAAAGAGATGGGTTGCCTGCAAGCCAGAACAGCCTGGATGTTAGAGTGATGGGAGGGGGTGTGTCGGCCAGGACAACCTGGGAGCTAGTGTGGGGACTCTAAACTGTTGCTTGTTTGAGTTAATAGGGAGGTAGTTGGCTGTAGAGGCCGAGGGGAAGTGTGGTGGTTTGAACAGGGAATGGCCTCCATATACTCATGTGTTTGAATGCTTGGCCCATAGAGACTGGTACTATTAGGAGGTGTGGTCTTGTTGGAGTAGGTGTGACCCGGCTGGAGGAAGTGTATCACTGTAGATCTCAGAAGCTCAAACCAGTTCCCTTCCTACCACCTGCCAATCAAAATGTAGAATTCTCAGCTCCTTCTCCAGCACCATGTCTGCCTTCACACTGACATGCCTCCCGCCATGACGACAATGAACTAAACCTCTGAACTGTAAGCCAGGCCCAATTAAATATTTTTCTTCATAAGAGTTGCTGTGGTCTTGGTGTCTCTTCACAGAAATAGAAACCCTAATGTGGTGATAATGTGTTCCCTAATATATCATGCACCCTAATAAACTTATCTGGGGTCAGAGAACAGGACAGCCACTAGATATAGAGGCCAGAAAATGGTGGCACACACGCCTTTAATCCTATTACTGGGGAGGCAGAGATCCATCCGGATTTCTGTGAGTTTAAAGCCACACTGGAAACAGCCAGGCATGGTGATTCATGCCTTTAATCTCAGGAAGTGAGCCTTTAATCCCAGGAAGTGATGGCAGAAAGCAGAAAGGTATATAAGGTGTGAGGACCAGGAACTAGAGCTGGTTAAGCTTTCAGACTTTCGAGAAGCAGTTCAGCTAAAGGATAGCTGTCTAACAACTCATTCCACATTGGACTGATGCCACTCTTGTTATTCATCATTGTGACCATAGATGTCTGTTTTAAAATGTCTGATGCAATCCACCTTGCTTTTGTAGTAAACAGCTTTCTCTTGCCTCAGCCTCTTTAAATACACCATCATGTACTATGGCTTGGGTATCTCCATTGTAATACTCCTCTGCTCTTCCCAAAGAAACAGCACTATTTTGTTGAGGGTTGTTTTCTCTGGTTGTTTTACTTAGGTGGACAATGTTGTAGGGGATAGAAAGCCTCCGTGTAGGAAAGCATCCTCTTGGACTCACGTATTTATATAAGTAAGATTTCAAAGATGAAGCAAGCAAATTTAAAGCTCACTCCATGAGATAGAACCCATGCCTGACACTGTTTGGGTGGCTGAGAACCTAAGACTGAAATGTCCATGGGCCTAGGAGAAAACCAAATACTACCATTCTATTAAAGGAATACATCCATAAAATGAGGGCTGTGGCGGTTTGAGTAAGAATGGCCTCCACAGTCTCATTTATTTAAAAGCTTAATTACCAAGAAATAGCACTATTTGAGAAGGATTAGGAGGTGTGGCCTTGTTGGAGTAGGTGTGGTCTTGTAGGAGGAAGTGTGTCGCTGTGGGTGGGCTTTGAGGTTTCAAAAGCTCACACCAGGCTCTCTCCCTCCCTCCCCCTCCCCCCTCTCAGTCTACAGATCAGAATGTAGCATGTGTCTACTTTTCTAGCATCACACCTGCCTACCACCATGTTCCTTGCCGACATGCTCCCTGCTGCCATGCTCCTTCCGGTGACGACAATGGACTAAGGCTCTGAAACTGTAAGCCAAGTCCCCAATTACATGCTTTCCTATGTAAGAGTTGCCTTCACAGCAGTAAAACAGTGACTAAGGCAAGGAAGGCCCAGCCCATTTGGGTGGTGCTGTCCCTGGGCCGGTGACCAAGTCATGAGAACAAGCAGCATCCCTCTATGGCCTCTGCATCAGCTCCTGCCTCCAGATTCCTCCCCTGTTTGAATTCCTGCCCTGATTTCCTTCAATGAAGAACTGTAATGTGGAAATGTCATTGAAATAAGCCCTTTCCTCCCCCAAGTTCCTTTTGGTCTTGGTGTTTCATCACAGCAATAGTAACACTAAGATAATACATAAAATTGTATTCTGACCGCTCTCTCTACTTTATCTCCCCCAATCTCTATCCCTACCCCCCATGGATTTCCAGATTTGTGGCTCTTGGTTTTCTTTTATGACCCATTTCCTCTAACCAGGGCCATCTATCACCATTGGATTGGAAGTATCCACAGGAGACTTGTGGGGTCACCAGTGGGTATACAACTGCAGATGATGACTCCTGCTCTACCTGAATCTCCCAAGAGGAAATAGCTCAGCAGAGAGGACTCAGACCCCTGGGCCCTTCCTTCATCTTTATTTGGCTGTTGATGGGTCCTTTCTTGTAGAGACCTAGTACACTTATCCACAGCTTCTGTGAGCCCACAACTGCAATGGTTGTGTATTGCCCAGGAGTTGGCATTCCCCAGCCCTTTGCCCTATCTTCTAGCATTACATTCTTTCTACTCCCTCTTCTGCAACGTTCCCTGAACCTTAGAAGGGAGGGTGCAAATGCCGTGTTTAGGACTGAGCATTCTGTCACTCATTCTCCGCACATCGAGCAGCCATGAAAGGACTCCAAGTTTTTATTCCAGTCAATTAGGAGAATGCCAGCACATGTACAGACATTTAAGTAAGTTGGATTTCTATGTAAGTATAAATTTGAATTTCATAGGTCAGTTGGGTACGTGTGAGAGGTAGTTGGGAAAGTGAGGGACAGGACTGGGTCTGTAGAAATGGTCATCACTTACATCACTGTGATGGGTTGAGCACTCAGAGTGAATGCAGTTGTCCCAGAGATAACGGAGGTGAAGTGCAGAAGCCTATGAATGTCAAAAGTGCTCATCAAAATCCCAAATTGTTTAAATAGCAGAGATGTCATACTTTTCAATCTTCCAAATGATTTGGGAGCAGGTAATAAATCTCACACTGTATGAACTATAGTGCCTCTTTTCAGTAATACCAGGCATTTCCTATATCTTGGTCAAAGTTCAGAAAAGTCTTACTTCATTAACTCATATTCTGTACAATGTTAGTTGGGATTGGAATATTGATTATGTGGTAGCATAGACCCAAGAAGGTGTGAATGCCATCTCTGGGAGTCCTTTGGGGGTTCAGTTGCTCCAGTAAACTCCAATATCAAGCTGACCTGGAGCACCAGGAAGATGAAGTGAGAGCAGGTTCAGGTGTTTCACAGTCTCACAGTTCTTACTGAGGCACAACAGAGTTTTAGTAAGATTTTTCCTAAAGCATGTCGGTGTCTGCCCTTATGACAATTTTCAAAGACTTTACGCATGTATTTAAGAGTAGATTTTTCCCACTTCCAGCTCACTGGTAACCAGCCTGCGCACTCCTCACATCGTCGTTCCAGAAGTGAAATTCTCAATAAGCATCCTTTTCAAGTTGACCCCACACATCCTTGACAGTGCTAGGCAAATTGGGGACAACAAAGAAGTCATTTACAAGACGTATTCACGTAGCATATAATATACCTGGGGAATGAGAGCTGTATGCGAATGAATAGAGACGGCCCAAGAGAGTAGAAACTCCGCACCCAGCGTGAATGCTAAGGAAGGCAGACACAGGGCGGTGCAGGTAGACACAGTGTGGGCCAGTGGGAAGAGCACTGACCTCACCACCATCAAGCCTGGGTTCCAGTCTTGGTTCTTCCTCAACATGTGTGAGGCTCCTGGCCGATAAAAAGAGTAAAGATAAAACATGAAAAGGCTTCTTGGGGCTAGACAGCTACACTCCTACTAACAAAACTGGCAAGGAAAGGGAGAGGCTGCCAGGGACAGAAGAGTGCTGGGCTGTGGTTCGAGTGTGGTCCAGCGCTTCGTGGCAGGAAGGTGAGATCTTCTTTCCCTCCCTTCATTTTTAAACTCCAGGAGAAGAAACGAGCCACTGTCTTCCTGTGGCGAAGCGGTAAAGGAAGCAGGTCGTGAATTGCCTTCATTATTTTCATCTTCTCCTGCCTCGTAACTTCCTCTTGTCTCACATTGACTCGATCCAGTAGAAGCTAGGGGACAAAAAAAAAAATCAGTTTATATGGTGTGCGGCGATCAGCCGCCCAGTGCACGGTTAGGTAAAGAAGAGAGATGAGTGGATTTGGAAGGCAATAGAAATATCGAGAACAACCACTGATTAGTTACATGACCTTTTGCAAATCACTTTCTTTGACATTTATTCTTCCTATTTAATTATAAAGCATTTAAGTAAATATAAAGCAAGAAGCCAAGTTAAGGAGGAAAATATAATTTTTTTTTTTTGGTTTTTTTCAAGACAGGGTTTCTCTGTGTAGCTTTGCGCCTTTCCTGGAGCTCACTTGGTAGCCCAGGCTGGCCTCGAACTCACAGAGATCCGCCTGCCTCTGCCTCCCGAGTGCTGGGATTAAAGGCGTGCACCACCAACGCCCGGCGGAAAATATAATTTTAAATATTATTCTTTAAGCACTTAAAATCATCTACAAGGGCTGGTCCACCTATCATCATAAAAAAGCGTAGCTTTAGTGATATTTTGGATTTCACAGTCTCTGTCCAATATTCCAATCAGATATTTATGTAAAAGCTTTGCTCCTGGACTCACAGGTTCTGGGTCATGATGATGTTTACTTCACCTCTAAGTCTATATCAGATATCTAGGTGTAAATAATTCCTTTTAGAAGCTTTATGTCAAAGAAAACATGATGCTTTTATGAATTGTCTAGAAGCATGTAAACAGCTGGACTGAGCCACTTAATGTGCTCTTCAAGATGTTCTGACAGTTGCTTACTCTCACGGGTCTCACGGTTACTTCTAAGCCAGCCAGGGCACCTGTAGTCATGGTGATATTCTGTGAATGGGGAGGGGATGACTAAGAGAACAGAATAACTCATAGAGAGTATGCAGGTGACAGAGTCTTCACCAGTGAAGAACATGATGACTTCATATGACAGGGACCTCTCGGGATTTTTATGGTTAAGTAATTTATATGGTGTTTAATTTTTATCCTTTTCTTTATAGATCATCTATCTGTGAAAATGCAATTTCTGAATTCTGGGCACAAATTGAGTCAAATCCAGTCTGAGTCAGTGTGCTGGGTGGAGTTGCCTAGAGAGATAACAGCAGTAGTATGTGGGTATGCATATGTTCGCTTTCAGAGAGATGTTGGGAATGCTGAGGCACCCCGATTCTTAGACAGAGTGGCCCTCAAGGGCTCTGCCTCTCCATCAAGCAGCCATTGCAAGATTACCCCGCGTTTATTGTGTATCGTTCTTTTATGTTTGCAGCCTTTGGGCTCCACTCCTCTGGTGATGTATGAAATATATACTGAGCTATTAGGAATTACAGTCACCCTGCTTTTCTATAGAACACTAGATCTTATGATTTCTACCTAAATGTGTTTGAGTAGCTATTAATATGTTATCCCGCTTCTAGGTGTAAATCCAAAAGAAATCGTGTTAGTTTATCAATTCCATAGTCAAGCTAGTTGCTGCATTATTTATACTAGTTAAGGTGTTGACTCAATCTTGGTTCTCATTGGTGGATAAATGGTTAGAGGAAAAAGTTTATATATATATATATATATATATATATATATATAGAGAGAGAGAGAGAGAGAGAGAGAGAACAATGGCATATTATTTAGCTAGCAAAAGAATGATATCCTGTTATTTGAAGCAAAGTGGATAGAACCTAAGGATCTCATGCTAAGCAAAGTAAGTCAGGCCCTGTGGCACAGACCTGTAATCCCAGCAACTTGGAGAGCTGAGGCAGAAGCATTCTAAGTTTAAGGCCAGAACTGGAAGACAGAATGAGTTGATGGCTAGCCTGGGCAACTTAGTAAAACTGTGTCTCAAACCATGAAAAGTGAATAGATGATATAGATCTATTGGGGTCATAGATCACTGGTAAATTGTTTAGCGCTGTTAGCCCTGCCTCGATATTTAAATCCATGAAAATTCCATTAAAATGTCCAGTCCATTTGGTTGACCAAAGATATAAAACATGGCTCATGTGTATAAATTATGCTGAAACTCCCTAATTTGTATGATTAATATGTGTTAGTTATAAAAATAAAAACACTTTGCTTGTAGCATAAAGGTAGGGCATAGATTACTGGGTTGGGGGTCAGGAGCAGCCATAAGATGATCTTGTAATTTGATGATGATAATGATGGTGGTGGTGGTGGTGATTTTTTTTTTTTTGAGACAAGGTTTCACTGTGTAGCCTTGATTGTCCCAAAACTTGCTATGTAGAAAGGCTGGCCTCTAACTGACAGAACTGTCGGCCTCTGCCTCCTGAATGCTGGGATGAAAGCCACATACTGCCACAGCCAACCCAATTTTGGATAATTTGAAAGACTTTATTTGGAAGTCATTTTTTAATTTAAAAATATTTGCTGCCTCCACGGATTTCTAAATAATTCATTGTTTCTTTCACGAAAGTAAACAAGTGAATATTATTTACTCTATTTTACATTAAAATTAAGTATTTTAAACTACACAGAGATCACCCAATAAAAACTGAGGTCTTTATCTACATTCAGATAGAAATATAAATTTAATATATTTACTTTAAAAAGACATTGAATTTCACAGTGCTGAGCTCCCAGGAACAGACTCATCATTCAGTGTCAAGTGAGCAAGCTATTTATGTCAGGAAGAAAACCAGTCCCCCACAAACTGGTTGAATAAAGTTGATTATCCTGATGCATCTCAGCTCTTGACAACATTGACAGAGCTTTTTAAAACTTAAAACTCTGAGCATGAGAGCCAGGTCTTTTTAAATATAGCCAAGAAAGTAAATTTTGAAGCCACACAGTTAATTTTCCCAGTTGAGTCCTAAAGTATCTGGAAAATAATTGATCTCGAGGTTTTATTTTCTCTTTTCCAGATATTTGTGTCTCTAGAAAGTTACCTCTGAGAGTACTGCTATTATTTATTACTCTGGGTCTTATTTTTATCCAGCGGTCTTTTGCTTTGGAACATACAGGATTATTCTGGTGTGTGGACCATGATTCACTTTAACACATCAATGAAATGACAATATAAGAATTTCTGCAAGGTTGAGTTCCCCAGAATCACACTGGGATGAAGGATCCATAGGTTAATGACATCGGGAGCATCCCTGGGCAAACTGGTTGAGAGGAGGAAGAGGTGGAGTGAAACTATGATGCCAGGCAAAGATGCTCATGGTGGTGGGTTTGGCTGAAACCATAGAGAATTTTGGAGACTAATTGAAGCCATACTTGCTCTCAAAGACTCAGAGTAGCTTGGAGGAATCAAGACCCCAGTTTCTATGTTCAACCAGTTGCTTTTTTTTTTCTTTTTCTATTCTAACATCAGGATCTCAATTCTTAATTAAATCCCAAAATGGAAATAATCTCATCAGATTAAATTCAATTGATATAATTCAGCCTCTTGCAATTAATTCTTTGTGTTTTAATTTTTAAAGTACCAGTCCCAATGCTACAAGAAGTGCCAAGTTCATATAGGACTGCCTTGAACTGTGTAAGTCAAAGTAACAAAGTGAATCATGGCCTTTCTTTAAGTGGTACAGTCTATTCTAGTGTAACATCCCACATCAAAGATTGTGGTTGCTGTTACGGCAGCTGTCAGGAATTGTCAAGCTCAGCCACACTGGGACTTCCAAGTTTGCTTCAATTAACATTTCATTATGACCAACCACAGCTGATCACTTGATTAATTGTGCTGTCCCAACATGCCACAGATTACTAATATCTTGTTTCCCGTTGACAAGTAGCTTAGTGCTGTGCTCAAGTTTAAGAGAAAGACCAAATCCCAACTCAAGTCCCAACTTTAGAAATCTGTGTCCTGAGATTGTATCAGTCACAGCCTCACTGGGGCAGAGAAACCTCATAGCAATAGGAAGGTCCCTCCAGAGATGTGTGACGTACAACAATCCCTCCCACCCAAGGTCTACCCTTGCATAATTTTAGTTGCCTCTGGTCATCCATGGTTTGAAATATTAAACAGCCATCTCTAGAAACAAAGTGTAAATTTTAAGTTGTGTAGTGCTTTGAGTGGCTTGATGGAATCAGATCTCTTGCTACATCTGGCTTGGGGTGTGGGTTATTCTTTCATTCACTGTTTCCATCTTCCAATGCTGCCCTCCCCAGTTAACAGCCACGAGTATCAGATCTCCTAGTGGAGAGTTGCAGAGAATGTGCTCAGGTGTCTTAGCTACTTTTCATCACTGTGACAAAGTGACTGAGAAAAAACAACCGAAAGGAGGGCCCTTTATTCTGGCTCACAATTCAGAGAAACCCAGTGCATCATGGTAGGGAAGGCATGGTTGAGCGAGTGACGTGGTTAGTGGCACCAAGCAGAAGTCAGGGTGGACTAGAGATTTGTAGCCTACTAAAGTATTATCTTCTTCTGAAGGCATTAGCTCATGCTCCTGGAAATAAAATACAATGCAGGGAGTTCTCATAAAACTCAAATGAGATAATGGATTATAGGCACTTTGGAAAAGGCAACAGCATCCATCTTCAAATGTAAGAGGTTATAGTAACATTACTATCACACTCATCGCAACCCCAGGGCGGCAATCAGCTTATTCCATTTTCCCATCCGTTGGTGTTGGGGCTGAGAGGAAGATGGACGGCCGTACAGGTAAGATCTGAGGATTTGTATTCCTGAAAGATGCTGCCCATAAATTGACAATCATTCAAATTAACCTGTGAAGTTAATTGCCGTGTCTGACGCGATGCCTTTCAGCTTGGGCAGTTATGTTCTTGACCAGATGAGGTCTTCCTTTTATTAGTTTCTGAGTCACAGGGCAGGCGTGGGTTTGGTACTGTGAATGCTAAATTGGGATCAAGGAGCTGGAGTTGCTTCTGGCCTTGAAATAAAAACAAACCCTCTTTGGCATATCTAATTTTGCTGTTTGCTGTGAGGAAAGGAACGCTTTGTTTCTGCTCAGGGTGCAGGCAGCCTTTGAAGTCCTTGGATTCAGGGTCTGCTGTGACCCCCATTCCTTTTTCATCTCTGATGCTCTCTCTAGCTTCTAGGGTTTGGAAACAATGTCAGATCATTATCACTTCTTGTCCCCCTCCCCCTTCAGACCTCACAGGCTCTTGCTGGAGGATTGCATCATTCTTACCATAGACTATCTGGAGCTTTGGGTGCGAGGCCTCTAGTGTCCTTTCCAGTTCCTTCAACCAAGGAGGATAGTGACAGATTGCTGGCTGAGACTGCCAAAGTGCCTGTTGCCTAATGATTGCTATAAATACTGACAATAATAGCAATCATAAATAATACAAAACAACAGTGTGGCAGCAGAAGCATTCACGCTGATCTGACTTCTACTTGGAGAATTCAAAAAAAAAAATTCAGAGGAGACTCACAGGAATTTGGGGTCATATGGTACTACACGTCACAAAGACTTAACAAGAGGTAATGAGTAAGGTATTTCTTGGAGGGCAGACAGACAGACAGGGGCAGCTGCCCCAGGAGGTCACCTATCTATCAGAAGTGAGAGGGGAGAAATGAATCTTTGTGGCATAGCCATAGATATTATGACTTTATTACAATGATGTAGCATGGAGTGTGTGTCATGTGAACACACACACACACACACACACATTCAAATTCGACTCTTCCTTGTTACATTTTTTTCATACACTGGGGACCTCTCCATGGCTAAGTTAACTTAGCTGAAAGAATTTGTCATTCGTTGTGCCGATCTCCAGATTCGAGGTTGTGTTTTGAGATATTTGGCATGAATATAGTGATTTCTAGAAACTTCATCTACACGCTCCAGGGAAGTCGAGTTCATTTTAATTCTAAATTCCAAAGAGATGGCCATTGTGCTGAAAGAGTTAAGCGGTTTCCCAACTCTCATCCACAATCAATCTCTGGGGCACTGATCCCATGGGAAAAAAGCTTCTGGTTCACACGGCAGAAGCAGAGCTTAGTGACCACGAAGAACAGTCTGTGTGTTTTGTATCTATAATCTACTTATTTAATAAGCATAAACATAGAAGCACTGATTTATTTATTATTTAAATGACATTTTCTAACAGGGAAAAGTCGTCATGGATATGCAGTAAAGTTTTACATTTTCAGTGTGGAGATGAAGTCTAGGCTCCTGATTGTGAGCAACAGAAACATCCCTGTATCCAGCTGAGTGTCCTCATACCATCATAGGGCCACCACCCATTAGGAGAGCGGATTCCACTCCACCTTTGCATACAATGGGAGAATTTCCTGAAATCAGATGCTCCGTGGGTACATGCTTCTGTCCAAGCATGAGTTTGGATTGCTAGCACTCATAAAGAGTTGGGCATGGTGGCATGCACCGGTAATGCCAATGTTAGAGTTGTGGTAGGGTAGAGACAGGCACATCCCAGGGGATTGATGGCCAGCCTGCCTACTTGATGGGCTTTGAGTTCAGCGAGAGACCCTGCCACAAAAAAATAGAGAGGAGACTGACAGGAGAAGATAACCAATGTTGACCTGTGCACCCAGGGGCAAGTGTCTCAGTGGCTATGAGCCATCTCATCGATCTCATCGGGGTTCTGGGGCTCCTGGACCATTGTTTTCAATGGCTGTTTTGTATTAGATTCTGAATTTCTGATGTATTGATCACTTAAACCCTCACCACTGGATGAAGAGAGAGAGAGAGAGAGAGAGAGAGAGACTGTGTGTCTGTGTGTGACTGAGAGAAGAAGCAGAGAAGAGGAGAGGAGAGAAGAGGAGAGGAGAAGGGGAGGGAGGAGAAGAGAGGGGGAGGGGGAAGAGAGGAGAGGGGAGGGAAGGGGAGGGGAGGAGAGGGAGAGAGGGTGCCAAATGAATTGAAACCATGTTCTCATCTATCTAGAATGCTAGAGAAACAAAAATAAAAGAATAAATCCTAAGTAAAAAATCAACTTTCTGTTGAGGTTCCAAACAAGATAACTGCTTCTCTTTTGCATGTTAATTGAATGGGGATTTATAGCCTGTGATACGATAATCAATCAGTCTCGACTTCATTCTGTAGTTAGTAGCAGCTGTGCATGAGAGGCCGGGCTTGATGTCGTCCAGTGATTATGTCATTGCTGGCAAACTCTACTCAGATGTGCTCTGAATGATCTAGCTGTTCTTTCAAAGCCAGTGTGTACTCAACCTGAGGTGTGAATCATGGTCGAGCCACCCATCCTCTGCAGCCATGGAAAAGTTAGATTCTCAGTCATGTCATCTTTCCGGGCACAGTGAGAAGTGAGGGGAGAAGGAAAGAGAGCAAGGGAAAGGCACAGAGGACATCCTTCAAGTAGAGATGAGAGTGGAAGGTGACCGAGGAAGGTGACTTACACTCCCAGGTACCACCGTACTTGAGGACTGTGTTATGGTTTGAATGGGATGCAATTAGCTTCTGCTGAAATTCATCATGAAATTTGATTACCAATGGAATGTTATTGAGATTTGGTGGAGCTTCACCATTCTGAGGTATCTAGGTGGGTCCCACAAGAATCAGTTAGATGTTACCAGGACCAGTTCTTATGAGGACAGCCCAGCACCTCATCATCCCCTCTTGCCATGAGCTCATTGTCTAAGTGTGCCCACTGACTGTGCCTTGCCATTATAGGTTGCAGCCAATAAGACATTTGACAGACATGGCTACCTAGTCTTGGACTTGCTAGCCTCCAGAACCATGGGATCAACAAAACTCTTTTCCTTGTATGTGACCCAATCTTGGGTATTTTGTTAAGGCAACGGAAAATAAACTAAGACGAATGGCCACTGGAATTCAAAGGTACAGTTAAGATTCTCTTCCTGACCCAGCATCCTTGTGCAGTTGAGTACATAGCTGATTAAACCTAGCTATAAAGTTTAGCATTAAACTAAACATTGCTGCAAAGTTGCTGCTGGGTTGGCCAGAGAACCTCCCCAGTGTCAACGTTCAGCTGCCTCTCAGGCCACAAGCTATGTTCCAGAGCAAGGATGTAAGATTTCTGCTTAGCCAGGGGGCCCCAAGAGCTTTTCAGCACCTTGTACCTTTCAGTCCCACTGGATTGTGGGACTAGAATTGGGGGGCGCAGTCCTGTCCTCTCCCATCTCTATCCTTGACAATCTGAGAGCCGGAGTTGGTGCAGAGAGCCCAGCTGGGAGAGGATCCTAAGAACTTTGGGTGAGGAAATGGCCATGTGAGGTAGACAAGAGAACAGGGCTGATATGGCCATATAGTGAAAGGTTGCTCCCATGAGCACTTAGGGCTCAGAACCCTTGATGGAAGTATGTGTCCTCTGAGGTGACATTAAAGATGGGACATTTTCCAACCCACTCAGTCTCCCCTGGGCAAGTGGTGTCTTCTCATGTTTATGGTTATAACTGATCATAGGCAAGGTCTCCTAGTGCCAGACAAAGGATACTGACTGATAAGAAAGACCCAGAAGCTCCATAGAGTGGAAGACTGCCCGAAGTCCAGGGATTTGGTACTTATACCTGCAAGTACAGTGATCTGGGTCAAGGGATACAGCCAAAGACACCACCAGAGGCTGCCACATCCTGGCACCCTCTTAGGCACTGGGTACTGGACTAAGTTGTAAAGAATACAGGGAAGAATAAGCACAGAGTTCTGTGCTCAGCTGAGGTTTGTAGTCAAGTGGAAGGGAGAAAATGATAAGACAAAGAAGTTTGTGGCACGCTTCGTGATCTTTCAGATCCAGGAGAGGAAGGAGACACAGGCACACTCAGAAGGTGGCTGACCGGGTCAGGAAGTGGCCTTGAAGATAGCTACAGAGGAGAATCCCAGGTGGAGGAAGAGCAGGCAGGAGGACCATGGTTGCCGTGTTAGGGTGATCAAGAGTGAGAATCCAGGGGTGTGTGTCAGAAGGAACCTGCAGACCACATCAGGCATGCTGGAGAGGGGTCATCCCTACAGGTCCCAGCAGATCCCCCCTTTTTTTAAGGCAAGAGAGACAAGTAATTTTATTCATATTCTTAGACTATTAAATATTTTTGTATAAATATTTCTAATTTACATGCATTGGACTGCTCCTTAATTGCTCATTAGATGACTAGCTACTGCTTTTCTAGATTTAATTTTATTTACCCTTATAAAATAAAATTCTACTTTGAGATATTGTCAGCACGATGACTGTGACAACTTCCTTTATTTAATGGTTTATTGTGTCAAGGAAGAGCATGTATATTAGCTGCAACTATGTATTCTGAAGCTGGGGGATTTACCAAACCACAGCTTAGTGGATAAAGTCTCATTCCACCCTTATAACCTCGCTCTGGTGGGATCCCAGTGGAACGTCCAGTGTGACGCTTTCAATCTAAAGGTACTGTCTGTAAACCCTGAGGGGTTTAGTTATCCCTCCCCACTTTAAAACTTTTCATTAATTCTGTGAGACTTTCCTGAAGAAGATGTTTTCACTCTGCATGAGACAGGAAGCCACTGGAGGGATTTCTAGCAAAGATGTAATAAGATTTGAAAACAGCAGAAACCACTGGACCTTACAGAAAATTGGGGAAGTGCTGAAGAGAACATGGGGTCTGGGGAAATTTTAAGCATCATCATTCCTGCCAACGTCGCTATACAGTTTTATTTAAAGAAGTATTTCCAAACTGAAAGACAAAAGAAACATCTAACATTTTATTTGAATAGAGTTGAATAAATCTAGAGATTATTCACACACACACACACACACACACACACACACATATGCTGTGGAAGGTCTATAAAATTAGCTCTTAGAATGTTTCTGACTCTGCTTGGTACCAACCATGTTTTAGAACTGTGCCATCGTGCATTTTGGTTAGGCTATTCCTAAGCTATAGGGTCTGGCTTAATTGACACAATGTAAAGCAGTCTTCAGGAAAATGGTGGTTGGATAACTGGGCTTTGAAAAAAAGAGAACCTGGTATCAGGAAGAGACTCGGAGGTGCCACCATCCTAGATCTGAATCAGCTCCACTCAGTTTTGTATGCTTCCAGTTCCTGCAAACTTAACCCAGAATTCAAAGTCCTGGCATGGAGTGTGGGTCTCTGGCCTCACTGGGGCCAAGTACCTATGGTCTGTGGAATAAGGTATCATGTCTCCAAAGACTGCACATAGCCAATGAGAGATAATTCCTTCATGTTAGTTAATTTTACATGGCTGTGACCAAAATACTCAAAGGTGGAAGGGTTTAATCTGACTCAGGGCGTCAGAGGTTTTTCAGTCTGTCACAGCTGGGAAGACTTGTTGAGCAGCTCTGTTCCCAGCAGAAGTGTGAGACTGAGGTTGCTCATATGTTGGGCCAGGAAAGAGAGAAGCCAAGAGTTGAAGTATGTAGCCACAAGGCCCTCCTTTAGCGACCTGCTTCTGTCAGGTAGGGTCCACCTCAGGAAGGTTCCAAGTTTCCCCAGATATCACCCTTTGCCAGGAACAAGCATTGTTTAAACATGAGTCTGAGGGAGACATTGAACATTCAAACCATTAACTCCATTTGAGGGAAACCGCAGTACTGTCACTGGAGAAATGCAAAATGAATGTTAAGCAAGCTCAAACAACAGATGCCACTTTATCCAGTGGCACTCACTGTGTCACTAAAATTCTAAAGTGATGTTAAAGAAAACAGAAACTTGACTTTCTTAATTACA
>CABHPH010155200.1:67022-90717 GCA_902168325.1 Peromyscus nudipes | reverse complement strand
TTGGTTTTTCGAGACAGGGTTTCTCTGTGTAGCTTTGGCGCCTTTCCTGGAACTCACTTGGTAGCCCAGGGTGGCCTCGAACTCACAGAGATCCGCCTCGCTCTGCCTCCCGAGGGCTGGAGTTAAAGGCGTGCGCCACCACCGCCCGGCGGGTTTCCTCCTTCTTACTCTGTTTCCTTTTTGTAAAAGAGGAGACACAGAGGACTTCTTGCTCTTGCCCACAGAAGGGCAGCCGTTACCTTGTAAGTTACCCTCTGGCAGCTCCTTCATAGGCGCTGTGCGCTCGTCCCTGAAGCCTTCCCCATCTGATCCACTTCAGTTCCTGCTAGCAGATGTATCACTTGAGAACTGAGAGGGACATCTAGCAGCACGCTGAGACCTATTCACCCGCAATGCAATTCCTCACCCTAACTGCCCCCACTCCTCTCCCACATCCCTGCCCCTCCCCGACTTCCTGTCCTCTTCATTTTTAAAAAAAGATTCATTTTTCTTATTTTATGTGTATTAGTGTCCTGCCTGCGTCGATGTTATGCTCACTGTATGCATGTCTGGTTCCCTCGGAAGTCAGAGGAGGGTGTCAGATCCCCTGGTACTGGAAGTTCAGATGGTTGGGAGCCATCATGTGGGTGCTGGGAATTGAATTTAGGTCCTCTGTAACACCAACAAGTGCTCTTAACCACTGAACCATCTCTCTAGTCCCCTTTTATTTTTTTAATAACCCATTGAGTCCAGTGTATTTTTTTAGTTCTTTGTATATCCTATACACTAATCCTCAGTTGGGTTTATAACCGGCAAAGATTTTCTTCTCCAGAATTTAATTTCTTATTGAACTGGTCTGAGTAGCACCAGAGATGTTCCCAGTCAATGTTTTTTTGCTGCTGGTATTAGAGCCTGACACACAGCTATTCAGTATTTTATCATTGGACATTCAAATCTCTTGATCTTATTAGCAAGGATTTTCTGTCCCAGTGACAGCCATCACTTATGGACCTGACTCTTGACCTTTAAGTCTGTAATATTTACTTATGTTACTTTCTGTGCGTAAGTGTTTTGCCTGCATATATGTCTATGAACTATGTGCATTCAGTGCCCAAGGAAGCAAAAAAGCAGAAGTAGGCGGATCCCCTGAACCTGGAGTTTCAGAGGTTCTGAGACACCACATGGGAGCTGGGAAGCAAACAGCTTCTCTGGAAGAGCAGCCGGTGCTCTTAACCACTGGATCATCTCTCCAGCCCCCAAAGCATTTTGTTTTAAAGATGGGATGTCACTAAGTAGCCCACACTGGCCCCAAACTCATAATTCCTCTGTCTCACTATCCTAAGTGCTGGGATTACAGACATGAACCACCACATGCAGCTTCTAAGCATGTTTACTCCTGTTTCCTTATTGAGGCCTCCAGACAACAAGGTCATTATTACCACTTCCACATTACAAATAAGAAAACAGCGTCAGAAGAATGAGCATCTTGCATAAGGGCATGAGGTACCAGAATTAGGACTATTAAAATAGTGTTCAAACTCACTGGCCAAGAAATATACAATAACCGAAAGTCAAGTTTAGCTCAGTGCATGGGAACCTGAGGCAGGAGGATTGTGACTTTGAGGACAACTCGGACTACATATAGAATAAGCTATACAATAAAATCCCCAGCTCAAAAAAAAAAAAAAAAAAAAAAAAGGTTTTTAATGCTGGCACTCAAGGGAGGGGGACTGTGTGTTGAAATCAAGCTTGAGCTACCAAGTCAGATTGTCTCAAACAAACAAAGAAATAAGAACCAGAAGGAAAGAAAAGTGTATGTTACGAAGCTCTGCTGCCGTATGCATTTTCCTTAAGTGGATCTACCTGAAGCACAGATGCACATCATTGGGCTGATAACCTCTGGGCTCTGAACGGGATTGGGGGGTATGTGTAAGGTTGGAACAAGTAGCAGTAAATAAATTCTTTTTATCAGGCAGTTTCTAAATTTTGCTTTTAAGAAAGAGAGCCACAATGAAATCATCATGTCATTAAAGACCTTCATAACAGAACAAATAAAGTAGCTGTAAGTCGAGACCCTTCCACTGTGCTTACTTATTTCAGTAAGAGTTCAAGATAAGTGCTCATTCTAACAGTAATTAATATTTACCCCTGGATACATAAACCAATTGCAAAAAAAAAAAAAACCCTCCATCTCATGGTATACAAAGATAAACTTCCATATAACTTAATTTCAAAAATTATCACAAATTATATAATGTATTTTATGTATTGATTAATTAGGGAATGGTAATTATAATAATATATAAATTGATATAACTTATCATTAGAAAGCCTGTGGTCACAAGACACAGTTCTACATCTCGAATTTAGATAAATGTGTCAGTTGCAGAGAAATACAGAAGATTGTGTGATAAAGTCGTTAAAACATGATTTTTTGCCTCCCAGCACTTAGGAGGCAGAGGCAGGCGAATCTCCGTGACTTCGAGGCCAGCCTGGTCTACGTAGTGATTTCCAGGACAGCCAAAGCTACATAGTGAAACTCTGTCTAAAAAAAATAATAAATAATGAATATAAAGTTCCAGGTACATTAAAGTTTCTTTCTGCCAGGGATTAGCAAAACCGAAATGCTTTCCCTGGGATGTGCTGCTGGCTTATTCTCTCATGTTTAGGCATTTTTCCCAGATAGGGAATCCTGAAGTATTCTCTGGACTGTGGTTAGAATCTTCCCAGTCACTTGCAGGCAAGACTGATAGTGCTGAGACCGTCTTTTCAGGTCATTTATTTCTCATGGTTGGGATCCTCCCCCTCTACCCTAGCAGGTGGATGGGTGTCCCCTTTGCATCAACCCTAGTGCCGGAAACATTTTATAGTCCTCCTATCACATATCAAATTGAGTTCCAGACAGACAGACAGACAGACAAGACAGATAATATATGAGTATACATATGTTTAAGTTTTGACCTGAAACCAGATAAGGGAGAGGAACACGGACGTGTTATGGTTGCTTTATGATACGGTGCTTGAAAAACTTTGTATCTGCATCCATTGCTCCTGACAGTATATGCTTGACCTTTAGATTCTTAGAAGCAAGGTGGACCCCAGGCCTCAGAGCTGAAAGGCAGGATGTGGGGTCCCCAGGAGAAGGAATGTAAGACGGCAGCCACTGGCTTAGCACACAGACTAGGGAAATGATGGAGAACCAAAGGTCGGGGGCACCGTGGCAGCTTTCTCTACCTTCGATTGTTCACACTTAGGTCCGCAAAGCCTGACCTACTTTGAAGGACCCCTCAGGCTTACACATAAAAGCTATCAGGAGGAGCCTTTTAAGGAACCTAGACTGGGATTGGCGGGGGGGGGGGGGGGGGAGGCATGTGTCTTATGAGCCCAGGGTGCCCTCCAGCGTTGGTTAGCGCTCATCACCATCCACTGTTCCTTAAAACGCCCTACAGGGATGCCCTTGTAGCCTTGTGGTTCTTGTCTTAGACTTAACTTTGTGAGGAGCTTTCTCTGTTTGTTACTTCTGAATATTCTGGCCATTGAGGGCTCCTGGATATTTTTAAAACACATTTGTGCTTCTGTGTAGACTTGAGCTCTTGGGGAGGGGAAAACAGCGTCCAGAAAATTCACTTCCCAGCATGAATCCTTTGATTTGGTTAGTTGTTTTTTCTTTCTTTTTCTTTTTCCATTTTCCTTTGCCCCCATTTGGGACACGGTCTCACTACCTAACTCAGACTGCTCAGGAATTCACTGTGACACCCAAGCTGACCTCAGCCACCATGCCTAACTTGCCCAGCATGAATCCTACCCATTCCCAAAGTTTCCCAGATCTGCACCGGCTCCCACCCAGTGTCAAAGTGCTTAGTTTTTTAGACCTTCCTAGAAACAGCAAACACTGCTACCTCACCATGGAACTTAACTGCTCTCGAAAATTACATTTGACCTTCTACCTACTCCAGCCATAGAATGGCACCTAAAACCTTTCCTTTTCTTTCTTTTCTTTTCCAGTCTTATTCCATCTATGTCTCTAGCAAAGCATGCATGCCTCCTATTTGTTTTATTAGGCTAGTTGTCAAAGTAGGCATTTGAAATACTCACAAGTTCTTATGTGCCCTAAACTTCAAGAGCCACAAGATTAAGCAAAGAAATTCCTTGCTGTTCTTGTTTACTGGTTAATCTTGTTAAATAATACACGATCTTGTTCATTAATCTTCACACTCACAGCTGCTGCTGGAGTGAAATATTCTCTGTGGCTCGTGTGCTCGTGTGTGTGTGTACAATGTGTGATATATTGTGCATTGGGGCCTAGTGTGTGCATGCATTTATGTCAAATGTATTGTTTTCAGTGTACATGTGGTATGTGTGGCATATTGTACAATGTGTGTGGTGTGTGCATGTATTTGTGTGCTGAGTATGGGTAATATACATGTGGTGTGTGTTAGGTGTCAAGTATGGAGTATGTGAAGTGTGCGTTTAACATGTGTGTGGTATGAATGTTGGTATGCAATGTGCCCTGTTTATAATGGTGTGTACATAGCATATGCAGAATGTATGGTGTATACTATGTGTAATGTATGTGGTTATATATTGTGTATGTATTATATGTATTTGTGTTGTTGTGTATAGTGTGCCCTGTATGGCAACCCTTGCAGATGAAGTTTATAGCATGGGGGGAAGGAATCAAAGGAACACGTAACAAACCCAACGCCTGACATGCAAACATGTTCTTATAGGAATGAGATGTAGCGTCTCCTAAGAGTCTTTCCCCTTTACCTCTGAAAGCAAAGCCTCCTCAAGCCTTTATCTCTACTAACTTGGCGTGGAGTACCCCACCTGTGTAGTGGGTAGGCCTGGGATTGTTTAGAGTGAGTTTTCTCAGCCTGCGACTTTTGATGTCTTGGGCTGGACATTTCTGCTGCAGGGATGATGGTAGATATATCATACATTGACTCTTCTCGTAGCATCCCTGGCCCTACCCACTAGATGCCAAAAGTCACCCTTCTTCCCCAAGGTAGTGGCTATCAAAAAAAGTCTCCAGACATTGCTAGATATCTCTTGGGGTATAGTTAGCAGACTGAGCAAATGTAGGATGCTTGGTTAAATCTGAATTTCAGATAAGTAACTTTTTTTTAGTATAAGCATATCCCAAATATTACATGACAAATACTCATACCTCCTTTCTCCACTTCAAAAAAAAAAAATAGGGGCTGGAGAGTTGTCTCTGAAGCTAGAAGCAAATACTGTCCTTGCTCTTGCAGTGGGACTGGGTGTGGTTTCAAGCACCCATGTCGGGAAGCTCCAGAGGATCTGCTGCCTCTGTGGGTACTTGCACTCAGGTGCACAGACATACAGAAAAGGGAGGGGAGGGAGCTTTCATATTTTGTTTGTTTGTTTGTTTTTTCAAGACAGGGTTTCTCTGTGTAACAGTCCTGGCTGTCCTGGACCTCACTCTGTAGATCAGGCTGGCCTTGAACTCACAGAGATCCACCTGCCTCTGCCTCCCGAGTGCTGGGATTAAAGGTGTGCACCACCACCCAGCCACTTTAATTTTTTTTATTTAAACAATGTCTTGGATTCTATCTGCCCACCCTATAAGGATTACTGGAATATGAAGCAAAATGACCTAAGGGTATTTAGCACGTGCTGGGTGTACTATTAATACTTGAAGAGCCTAACCCTGCTCCACCCATGTCTTTGCTCAGGTTTCTGGTCTTTTCCCAACACCATGATCTGCCTGGTGGCCTGGCCTGAAAAGAAAGGAGCACACATGTACTGGGAACTAGCATTCCAGCCAACGCTAGCTTCAGTCACCCCTGCCAGGGCGTCAGTCTGCGCCGCTGGGGTGCTTTGTCACTGGAGGCTCCCTGAGTTATTAGATCATTCCCCATAAAGAGCAGCCAGTGATGCTGGATGAAGAATGGCTGCATTAATCCCAGACTAAGTCACTCTGGGTTTGATTTTTTTCTGGCGCCATAGCCCTAGAAAACCATTCCTCAGCATGCACCAGGACCAATCCTTTCCACAGTCGGTCGCAGCCAGGAACGTATTTGAGGGCCAAGATTAATGGCTCACAGAGTCAACCTTTCCAGAGAGCAGAGGTGAAATTCTACTCTGGGTAGATGCTGACACGTTGAGACAAAAGGAAGAGGGTGGAAAGTGTAGGAAGAGTGCTTGAATGTCTACTGCGAGGTCATAAATCAAAGATGGGCAAAATAAATCTGTCTCTGCCAGGCGTTTAATTGATTTAGGCTACTAAGGTTTTACTTCAGACAATCTGAAGAAAGCATGTTTTATAGATGTGTTGGGAGACACGCCCCTGAGCATTGAGTATTGGCTTGCTGACTTGTGAATTCTTCTAAAAGGAAGACTAATATGTGTTTGAGGAAGTATTAACTATGTCTATGAGAAAATAAATTCTGTAATCCATAGGGAAAACCATTTTCCACATAGATTGCTCACAGAGATAGGATAAGCTTTGATACGGTTCAGGTGAGGACGTGAGTTGGATGGGGGAGCAGCCTCCAGTCACCAGCAGCTGAGAAACCTTCCCTTCTCTGTCCAGTCCTATTAGTAAGTTTTCATTGGCCACATTCAATTTATCCAACATCTAAAATGTTGCAAGTTTGTAGAAAGGTTTGTTGTTGGGGTTTTTTTTTTTTTAACTCTTTTGGGGGGCCCGCCACCCAGCTCCCAAATAAATCACACATGGAGACTTATTCTTAGTTATGATTGCCCTGCCTTAGCTTGGCTTGTTTCTTGCCAGCTTCCCTTAACTTAAATTATCCTGTCTACCTTTTGCCTCTGGGCTTTTCCCACTCTCTTACTTCTGTAAATCTTACTCTTACTCCATGGCTTGCTGTGTAGCTGGGTGGCTGACCCTGGAGTCCACCTCCTCCTCTGGCTGCCTTTTTCTTTTTCACTCATCCAACTCTTTTCCTCTCCCTCCTCCCAGATTTCTCCTTCTATTTATTCTCTCTGCCTGCCAGCCCTGCCTATCCTTTCTCTGGCCTTGCTATTGGCCCTTCAGCTCTTTATTAGACCATCAGGTGTTTTAGACAGCCACAGTAACACAGCTTCACAGAGTTAAACAAATGCAACATAAACAAAAGTAACACACCTCAAAATAGTATTTTACTGCAAAGGTTCTGTGAAACAAAGTTACAACAAATGCAAGTTCTACAGTTGCATTTGGGGGCCTGCCTCACTGGCTTGTGCTTTCATGTGTAAATGGGTACAGTGAGACGTTTTAGTGGTGTGTTGTAGCACTCCACAGAAAGGTTCTCATATTTTTAAAATCACTATTAGTTTAAAAAGTTATACTATCCCACGTTGTGTCTTCAAAGGCAACTCAAGTAAGCATAGTTTTCGAGGTTGCTTCCCTCTCCCCACGTCTGTGGGCTGCTCTGCCAACCATCGGGGCATGAGGAAGTATGCCAGTAGAGGCACAAAATGGGTCTTGGTTTCATCACAGGAATGTTGTTCCATTTCCAGTGATTGGCTGTGTGTGCTGTTGAACCAGACGTCCCACAGAAAACAAATAGAATTTAACACAGCAAACGGGGGACATCCAGTAAGGATGTAGAAGATATAAACAGCATGATCAACAGACTTGACCTTGGATATCCACAGACTGAACCCAGAAGCTGCAGAGCAGACATTCTTTTTGATTACTCATGAAACAATTTTTAAGTAGGACTACATGCTATGCTATAAAACAGGTTCCAAATATTTCAAAACCTATCAAGCATGTTTTCTTACCATATTGAAATTAAACTAGAAATAAAAAAAATTAAGAAAAATGTATGTGTTTGAAAATGAGGACACATAATAGACATGTTGCCAAATAAAATTACTTTTGGGGCTGGAGAGATAGCTCAGTTAGTACAGGGCTTACCTTATTAGCATAAGAAGCTGAGTTTGACCAGTGAGAACTCACATGTAAGATGCCCAGCTGTGTTGGTACACTTGTATCCCAGCCCTGTAGCAGTAAAGACAGGCAGACCCCTGGGACTCAATGGCCAGCCCACCTTACTATCCTACTTAGCAAGTTCCAAGCCAACCAGTGAGAGGACCCCCTCCCCCGTATCTCTGTCACTCTGTCCATATATATAATACATTATATATTATATGTATATATTACACATACACACACACATACAGTGGATGGCTTCTAAGGAACCACACCTGAGGTTGACCTGTATTCTACAAACACACACACACGCACACGCACACGCGCGCGCGCACACACACACACACACACACACACGCACATGCACACGTAAATCACTTGGAGTGTTCTAGACAGACTTTGATTTTGAAAGAGCCCAATAAAGAATTCTTCATTATTTAAAGAAGCATTTGTTGAGTTACTAATACCACACTAAAGAAAAATAAGGCATGGGGCTTCCCCACAGGAACAGACGACAGGTAGATTCTTGGTGACTTTCAGTGTGGCTTTCTTCTATGTCAAGTACCTGCTAAGGGCTGTGGGAATAAGTAGACCACCCAAGTAACT
Organism: Peromyscus nudipes; assembly: GCA_902168325.1. Lineage (NCBI taxonomy): Eukaryota > Metazoa > Chordata > Mammalia > Rodentia > Cricetidae > Peromyscus > Peromyscus nudipes. The sequence continues at coordinate 82,226 of CABHPH010155200.1, read as the reverse complement.
GAGTAGGAGAAGGAGACTCCTCACAGCACATCAGGAAGAATTTACAGGGGCAATGCCTACTTGGCTAACAGAAGACTGAAGTTTGGGAGTATTCCAGGTCAGCTGGAGGGAGGATTGGCCTAGGTATCACCTGAGTGGTACATGACAGCTCTCCCAGCCACTAGGCCACAGAACAGAACTGTGTGTTGGCAGGCTGGGTGTGACAGTACACACCTGTTATCCCAGCCCTCAGGAGGCTGAGGCGGGATGGTGAGTCTGAAAGCCAGTGTGGATTACTTAGCCAGATCTTTTTAAGCCAAACCACAACAAACACAGAAGACACGGGGCGCTGGCATAAAAACCCAGCAGAAGTTTGGGGAGGAGCTTGTTAGAGAAGACTGGAGGGATGGACAAGGCTCTTTGAGACTGTGTGGACTCACCCTAAAAGATTTTCAGCTAGTGAAGTAAATAATCTGGTTTTCAAAAGAAATTTATTTGTATTTTACATGTGTGAGGGTTTTGCCTGCGTGTATGTGCACTACATGTGTGCCTGGTGCCCCAAGAGGCCAGAAGAGGGTATCAGATCCCCTAGAACTGGAGTTACAGATGGTTGTGAGCTGCCATGCTAGGAACTGAATCCAGGTCCTGTGCAAAAGTATCCAGTGCTCTTTACCACTGAGCCATTCCTCCAACCCCTGTGATTTGATTTTTATTACCCAAAATGCTCTTGATTATATATTAAAGCTAGGACGAGCCAACTGGAAGTTGGGAACTCCATTAGAGAAGCGGCATTCAAATTGCTTAGTGACAGGACCTTGGTCAGTCATAAAGGGGGGAGGCAAAGCACTGGAACCCAGAGGCCCCTTTCCAGGTCGGGTGTTACCTCAGCCGAGGACCGTGGGCTGATCCAAGGCTCAAGGTCTCAGAGCAATAACCATAATATGCATAAGTAAATGTGCCCTCAGCAGGCACAACCATGCAGCTCTGAGCCAACTGTGTCTTCGTCTATTAAGGTGGCCCAGGCAAGACAGAGCAGGAGGGAGATAAAGGAACAAGTTTTGGGAGAAACGCAGAAAATAAAATTGCGTTGCTCAGTAATTGCCACCACCAGGAGGGCAAAAATGGAGGCTACCACCCCATTTCTGGCTAGCAAGGCAAGCCACGTATTCTTAGCACTTCCACCAATCATGAGTCTCAGCATTAACGTCTCCCCACAGCAAAAAGCAACTTCTCTGGCCAAGATTGACAGCAGCGGTAGTACCAACATAAATCCTCAGAAGCAGTTTGACAGTAAGTATGTCTCTTCAGCGAAACGACAGTAATAGGTACCCCTACCCCCATCTCTGGGCTCTGTAATCTCCTGGACCCCGGGTTTTTGACCGGTTTACAATACCTGACAAGCACGCCTCCAAGACAATTAGAAAGCAGCTGGCTACCCCCATAACATCCATGCCACCATTGTATCAGTGAGCACACTTGCCTGACAGGTGAGTGTTGAGACACTCGGAGTTCAACACTGGGTAAACACATTGGTGACTCGTCCTCCCTAGTAACCTGCATAGCACTTCATAGACCCAACACGACAAAAGCTATCCAGCAGGGAGGAAGTTCTTAGGTCACTTCCAGCTTTGACTTCTCTTTTAAATTTTTTATCATTTTATTTAAAATTTTTTAATGTGTTGTAGATAAATTGCTGAAAGGTCTTATTAAATAAAAACCCAGAGCCAGATATAGGGGTGAAAATCTGAGAGATCAGAGGAATAGGAAAAGCCACAAGCTAACCTCACCTCACCAACTCCGCAGCTTCCCAAGAGAGCTACTTCCTGTATACCCACGCCTATATGCCTTTCTGTTCTGCTATCTCGTTTGCTCTCTGTCCAGCTACATCACTTCCTCTTCCTGCCCAGCTCTGTCACTTCCTGTCTGTCTGTACAGACCTCCAGACTTCCATAATTAACTAGTGTTGGAATTTAAGCATGTGCCACCACACTTGGCTCTATTCCCAGTGTGGCCTTGAACTCACTGAGATCCAGACAGATCCCTGACTCCCAAATGATAGGATTAAAGGTGTGTGCTACCATTGCCTGACTTCTATGTTTACTATAGTAGCTGGCTTTTTCCTCTGATCCTCAGGTAAATTTTATTGTGTTGCACAAATAAAATATCACCACAATGTGTATGTATATTTTGTCTTGCATGTATTATCTGTGCACCACATAATTGCAGTGCCTGAGGAGGCCAGAAGAGGGCGTCAGAGTGCCTGGGGCTGGAGTTACAGATGATTGTTAGCCTCCATTTGGGGGCTGAGAATTGAACCCTCGTCCTGTGTAACAGTGCCTAGTGCTCCTGTTAAGTCATTTCTCCAGCCCTCCTCCCCCACAGGTTGATCTCTTCATGTACTAAATCCAAAGTCTGCTGTGTTGGGGATTTCTGAGGCCTCCCTGACCAGTAGCTCCTTGGAAATTGTCCCATGCCCCATCTGAGATTTTATTTAATTTGGGTCAGGTGTGGTGCCACATGCCTTTCAGCCCAGTACAGTGAGGCTGAAGTGGGTGGATCTTTGTGAGTTCAAGGCTAGATAGAGATACGTAATGAGACCCTGTCTCAAAAAAACCAGTAATAGCTCATGTCTTCTGGGCATCCATCCATGCAGGGTACCTATGTTCAAACTCCTTTTTTCAATTTATTTATTGTATTTTTTAAATACCTTACAGGGTGCATTTCCATACAGGTTTTTCACAAATCCTTAGCTTTGGTTAAATCACCCCCACTTCTCTCCTGTGTCCCCTACCCTCAGCTCCCCAAGAATAAAAGGTCAGTGAAAACAGTTCTCTTTCATACACAGACACAGGCTGTCTCTGGTGCTTTCTCCTGAGTACCTTAGGTCCACACTGTATTCTCAGTGTCCATGCGGAGCACAGTCAGAATCCATGCCGTTTCTTGAGAAAATGCCCACGTTTAATATGGCGCGGCTGTACTTCCTTTCCTCTCTTCCCAGCTCCTGAGTCCCTCAAATGTCAACGGCTTGCGGCTGCGGTTTGTTTTCCCTATTTAAGGGAGAAGTGACGTAGGTTATGTAAAGTTTACAAATGAAAGAAATAATGTCAGAAGAGAAAGTGCCCATGAGCAACCTCCTGCTTTGAGTAACTACCCAGAACAGCCCACGGCTTTTCTAGATCAGATGATAGGTTTTATGTGCATATAAAAATGAAATCATTGCTATTCACACTGTTGGGGGGAAGTTTCTCTCTTTCCACCTGGACCTTTTCCATGTATCACAGAAAGGTCTGCCTTGTTCTTGTCCAATACTCACGTGATTTTTATCAGATGGCTACATCATAGTTTATCTCCCTGTTTGCCCGCTAGCATCATTACTTACTTATCTATCCATCTTTGTTTATTTTTGCTAGAAATAAGAGATGGATGTCTTTGCAGGACAGTCCAGCTGCAAGTGATTGAACCTTAGCATCCCAGATGGTACTGGCTGCCTGACAACCCGAGTTGCTAGCCAGACACTCATATTTCATGCTGATTATATAGTTTTTCTATATAGTTTTCCAGTGACATGTTAAGGGTATGAATTTTTATTTCTGTAGCAATAATATCAGAAACTCACTTGACTATTGTTACACACACACACACACACACACACACACACACACACACACACACACACATTTTTCTCACTGGAGAAAATGAACTTGGAGCTGCTTTAATAGAGAATTTTAGCTGGTCTGTGCCTTGAAAGAATACCAAGATGAAAATATGCAGATGATTTACTTCTTAGCTATTCGGACTCGGCATCCTGTACAATACTGAAGGTTTTCTTTAATACACTGGATCTGAGTCTTGAACCTGAACTCTCCCTTCTTGACAAAGACAGTTTTGTTGATAATATCGCATAACTGGTGACCAGAAAGCAGGTCAGTGAAGTGGGTACCAAGATACCAGGGCTCCCAGGATAAAGCCTAGAAGAGAATGTGGGAGCTGGGGTCCCATGTGTGTGTCACAACCTTGCCTGTATTCCTTGAACAACAAGCACCTGAGTAGGCAGTCACAGGGTCCCGCAGTGGCAGCTGGGTGAAGCTGGCAAGGGCCTGGATTATTATGCAAGATGCAACCTACTTTGATTAGTGCCACACTGATGAAAGCCAGGCTATAACAGCCTTCTGTGACGCCTTAATTGAGGTCCCCCCTTGCATAGAATTAACATTATCTGTAGATAAATCCCACAGTGTGACATTTTAATGAGTATTTTAGCAAAATCCAAAGGACAATTAGAAACATCAACTTTGCACTAATCATTTTTTAAGGCACACACAAAAATAAAGGGCACGGTGCCAACGGTAAGGATTCATTTGGAAGAATTAATTTTACTGAGTGCAGACATGTTTGAACACACAACTCCAGTGCCCTCTTCTCCCTCCTTCAAGGTCATTGTGTAGGGTCTGCATAGAGCTGGAATTTGGATTTAAGCTTCCTTGAAAAGGCTCTCAGGAGAGCGGAGGACTCAAGGCTGAGTGGTGATGGTGCTCAGGGACCCAGTCCATCCTTCTCTTTTCGTCTTTGATGCACAGAATGGTGCTCCAGTTTGCAAGGCATCCACGTGGTCATTTCTCAAGTCCCCTGTGGTGCCTGTCTTCCTCTCAGGCCCCAGGGTATTTCTATGAATCACTGACTCTAGTAGGCATGTCATGGGAGGAGGGGTGTCCATTTCCCTTGCCAGGACTCCTCCCACTCTTCCAGGACACGCCCCCTCTCCAAGTCAGTCAGTTATAAGATAATAGGTAAAGGGCAATCAGTCTTGGACGGCCTTGCCTTCTTCATAAGCACAGGCTTTAACTCTCTCTACCTTTGACATTAGAAGCTCCCAAATTTGCTTTGTGCTGAGTTCAAAATGAGGAAAGGAATTTGGCCAGAGCTCTTGAGAAAATGTTCCTCATGAGAATAGACGGCTCTCCATCCAGTCTGCACTCTAGACTTTCTTCCTAACCTGGTCCAGCATGAGTCATATGTCGTTGTGTTTCCTAACAAATCTGCCTCTTCCTCTGGACTCTACCTCCCCTGGAGCAAACACTCACGCTCATAATCTCCATGCCACATGTGGTGTCTGGTTCCCCATGCCATGTGTGGTGACTGGCACACATAGGCACCGTGTATAAGTATGTAAAGGAAATGAAGAGATGACTAGATTTTAGGAAAAATAAATTAAGATCATGACAACACTTCATGAGATATCTATCAGGAAAAATGAATGCATTTTCAACAGGCAAACCATGGTGGGAAGGCTATGCATCAACCAGAGCTGCAGCACACTATGCATGCCAATGCAGACAATGCAGCCGCTGTGGAGAGCAAGCCAGTGTCTTCCTGTAAAATTAACCGGATATTTGGGGGTAATGAGGTGACTCAGCCGATAAAGATGCTTGCCACTGAGCCCAAGGACCTGAACTCAATTCCCAGAGTTCACAAGGTAGAGGGAGAGTCCAAGTGAATGCTCACAGGCACACACACAATAAATAAACAGACACATATGTAATCTAATAAAAAGGCCCCCAGACAGTAGGACCGGGACCTGTCCTTAATGCATGAGCTGGCTTTTTGGAACCTAGGGCCTATGCTGAGACACTTTGCTCAGCCTAGGTGAAGGGAGGAGGGGACTGGACCTGCCTCAACTGAATCTACCAGGCTGAGCTGAATCCCCAGGGGAGTCCTTGCCTTGGAGGAGATGGGAATGGGGGGTGGATTGGGGAGGGACATGGGAATCCGTGGCTGATATGTAAAATTAAATTAATTATAAAATTTTAAAAAAAGAAAAAAAAACAAAAGAAAAAAAGCTACAAATAAATCCAAACAGAAACTTAACATATGATTCAAGTGTCTCGCCTTATATACTCAAAAAGAAAACTTTAATGCACACAAAAAATATTTATAGCAGCTTTATTAAATACCCTAATTTGGGAACAATCCAACAGTCTATAACCCACTAACATATGTGACAATTTGTATGAATCTCCAGTGAATCATGCTAAGTATAAGAACCACATTCACAAAGTTACATACAAGCCAAGCGTGGTGATGTGTGCCTGTAATCACAGCATGTGGGAGGCTGAGGTATGAATTCAAGGCCAGCCTGGGCTGCACAGCAAGACCCTGCCTCAAAAAACAGACAGCTACCCTGTAGTCTGCCTCCATCAGCACAGCATTCTGAAGGGACAGAACCATCAGGACAGAAGAGCAAGAGATCAGTGGTCACCAGGATCCTAGATGAAGGAAGCGCTAACTCCCAAAGTACAGGCCACACGAGGGAGTGTTTGGGGGTGAAAGAACATGCTTGTCAAGTTCATAGACATATATAAGTACCTTTTGCTCTATCGACATTGACAAAATAAATCAAAGTCGTCTTGCTGTTTAGTGTGAATTTGGAGGAAAAAAAAGAGAAAGGGGGGAGGAAGCATGGGAAAAAGGAACGAGAGAGACCGAGAAGGAAATAGAGAGAGAGCCTGAGTACCTATGGTCTTGGTAACCTGCAATGATTTTGCATGTACACACACACACACACACACACACACACACACACACACATTAAGAGAGCGCCTCTGGGACTAGAGGAACTGGGGAGACATTGGTGAGTCAGAAAAGCAGGTTCCTATTTTCTTGGTAGGAAAAGGGCTAAATAATAAACCTGGAAATGGATGCAGAGATGTGTCTGGTAAGAGCCAGTGCCCATCCAGACAATAAAGCAGCCTTTACAGTAGAGAGTAAATTTAGTGTTTTGGCTCCTCTGAGGAGCTGATCCTGACCTGAGCTCTAGAAGGGATGGAGGAGGCAGTCCATGCAGAACATCCAGGCGGAGCCTTTCAGAAAGGGAAAATATCAAATGCATGTAAGAGTCTCCAATGAGAACGAGATTACTAAGGAGACAAAAAAATAAAACAACTCACCTCGCACATAGAAGCATCTTTCAAGTACCTGGTTGGGATTCTGGAGACAAGTCAATGGGGCTGGACTAAGTGAGGAAGTGAAACAGCTGAAGAAGGTGGGCTCGGCTAGGAGTAGGGATCAGTTCACCCAGGACACGGAGCCATGGTGACATGGGCATTGCATGCCACACATACATCAAGCTGTGGGAGACTTCCACGAAATACAGCAAAGTTCTCTGACTCGTATTTTAAAATATAACTCATAACAAGTGTGGCAGCTGTTATGGTTTAGATATGAAACATCTCCATTGGCTCATGCATCTGAATACTTGGTCCTGACCGGGTAGTGCTGTCTGGGAAGATTACGGGACCTTTAAGAGGTGGGGCCTCACTGATGGTTGTGTCTTGCTGGGGCCAGGCCTCACGGGTTATAGTCTGGACTGGTTCCCACCTAGGTTCCCTATATACTTCCAGACCGCAGAGTGGTCGTGTAGGGCCGCAGCCCAAGATGCTCCCCCAGCCACACCTTCCCTACTATACTCGCTCCAACCACAAGCCCAAATAATCCCTTCTTCCCTGAAGCTGATCTTTCAGGTGTTTTCTCACAGCTGTGAGACAGATAACTAAGACAATGACTCATGGGAGCTTCATAGAGCAGACCTACAGTTTTCCAACTTAACGTGGTAGGCCAGGTCCCCCTTGCCACTATGACCAACATATTGGCCATGGACAACATCAAATTATTTTCTTACGTTTCTGGCGGTCAGACCTTTGAATATGCTAATGAGGCCTCTGCAGCCTCCTTCTGGCAGTTCCGGGAGACAATTGTTGTCTTTGTGATCCCCACCTTCTACTGGTCTCCAATAAGCCTTGGCTAGTGGCCCCTTCCTACATATTCAAAGCCAGCAGTGCAGCACCTTCAAATCTCTCTCCCCTCTGGTCTCTGCTTCCCCCATATCTTATCCTCTCTTGTCTCACTCTGCGTACTGGTTAGTTGTTTTTTTTTTTTTCAACTTGACACATGTTAGAGTTATCCGAGAAGGAAAAGCCTCAACTAAGAAAATGCCTTCCTCAGATTGGAGTGCAGGGGAGACTGTAGGGCAATTCCTTTATTAGCGATTGATTGTGGAGGGTACAGCTCACTAGGGGCAGTGGCACTCCTGGGCAGGTAGTCCTGGCTTGTATAAGAAGGTAGGCTAAGCAAGCCACAGAGAGCAAGCCAGTAAGCAGTGTTCCTCCATGGTCTCTGCTTCAGTTCCTGTCTCCAGGTTACTGCCCTGACTTTCCTTCCCGATAGACTGTAAGCTCTAAGATGAAATAATCCCTTTCTTTCCTAAGTTGCTGCTGGTCATGATGTTTATCACGGTATAGAAAGCAAACGTGAACACTCTGTCTCCCTGCCTGTCTGTCTTTCTAGGGGTGCTTAGTTTACATTTGGTCCCACTCTGTAATACTGGACAACCTCTTTCTCTCAGAATCCTTGACTTAATAACACCCATGACTCCCTTTGCAGGTAACATCTGCATTCTTGGATTCTAGGGGGTCGGTGTGAGAACCTCTGATGGGGGTGGGGTCCCTTTTCTGGCTATCACAGAAGCGCTCTGCTCCACCCATCGTAGTGACGTAGTCAAATCACTTTGACCTATTTCCCATTGAAAGAGTCACCTTATGAACTCTCATTTTGAGCTGTGACACCGGAGCCCTCCATCTCTTCTCTTTGTTCTTCCATCCCTCTATTCTGTGGAAAGTGTTATACCTGAAATTTAACTCGATCACTGAAGAGGTTTTTCCCAGTGTTGAGAACAATAAGGTTTAGAGTTCTCTAACGAGAGTCTTTATATGAAGCTCTGAGATCACATGAAATGTGCACATTACGGTCCCTTTGTTCTATCACAGAGTTTCTACTGCATTTTGGATATGTGAGACTTTTGAATCTAGGCTATAGGAGACATGGAAAGTAATCATGCTTCCTGAAAGCTAATCACATAATTAACCTAGCAACCCACATCTTCTCCCCATATTATATTCTTGGAACAAAACTAATGCAGGATTAATATTGCATGCCACTGGTGTCGACGCCACTTGTCAACAGCACAGGGACGAGTTGTCATGGGCATAAGTCTGGGTGCTGGTGTGCAACTGCATCTTGAGTCCTGGCAGTAAGGATTTTGTGACTTCAGCTTGTAGCTTTCGGGATTATGTCACTTCCGGTGTCTCCCAGGATTCCCACAAAAAACAACCATGCATCTCTCTTGGGAGAGAGACATAGTCTACCTCACCTTTGTTCACAGAAGCTTTATATGCCTCAAGCTTTGCTGAAGATTAATGTCCCCCTTCACACAGTTCGTCTGCCTCTCTGTAAATCCCTCCCTGGCTTCAACTAGATGTGATGCGCCTCATTCCTTCTTATTTGGAACCCTGTTTGAGTTCCGCCTTCGGTATATATTCGTGCAAACACCAGTTCCTGAGGGATTTCTATTCATCCTATCTATCCCGTTGTGACTATTCTTGTTACATTGTAATAAAACTCCCATTTTTAAAAATGTCTGCTTACAAGTTGGGATTCACCTTGCTATTCCCTGTGATGTCTATGAGCAGAGATCCAAGTTCTTGTTTCTGTTAAGGGCACCATAAAGCTAGTTTTCCCCCAAATGGCCTTTAAAGGTGCTGTAATGAAAGGACTGTTCACAGAGCTGTGGGGACTATGGAGAGAAACTAGTAGGACATGCCAGAGCACCTTGGGGTCCCCAAGCCTCAAAGGCCAACAGTGGGAGGGCTGGCTGTGAAGAGCTGGGGAGACCAAAGCAGGCCACTCCTCTGCCTGGCCAGCCAGGGAAGGGAGAAGGACGGCAAGGAAACTATGTCCTACTCAAACCTCGTTGGGAATCAGGTGTGGTAACAGATGCATATAATCACACCAGTCAGGAGGCAGAGGCAGAAAGATTATGAGTTCAAAGCCAGCCTGGGCTACATAGAGAAACCTATGTGAAGTCTACCCCCAAACCTGGTTGGGAACTGGATAATGAAGTCCAGAGAGGGCCATTTCCTGACAGACAGATGGGAAAGATGGAACATGGTCTGGGACAGTAAAGAGAAGACACCCAGCGTGGTGGCCTGTTGAAAAGCACCTTCTTCCACGTTGACCTTTGGGGTTAATTTTAGGGAATGCCACATGTACCCCCAGCTTAGATCCTGATCCTTTTGATTTCGGCAACTTTATCCTCATCCCTGCCTGTGGGGCGGTCTTAAATGGAGCCAGCCGCTGTAACTGATTCACAGATCAGCTCACCCCTCTGTGGACAGTAAGGCTTGACTAACGAACCCCTGAGGGGCCCCACACGGTGACCGGCCCAGCTGCAGTGTACAGGAGCTCTCCCTGACTCTTCTGTCCTTTTCCAGGGTGGAGCTTCAGCATGGGCTCAGCCTACCAGTTCCACAGCTGGCGCGTCTTCGTCATTGTCTGTGCGCTCCCGTGTGTCTCGTCTGTGGTTGCCCTGACCTTCATGCCGGAAAGCCCTCGGTTCCTGCTGGAGGTAATGCCTGTTGTTACCGATGTGCAAGTGGTCCACACATACTGGAAAGGCTTCTTTGCTATTTCCAGGAAACATGTCTGCCTCTTAAGAACTCCATTCTCCCTTCCTACCAAGAGATTTTGTAGGGTTTGATTTCACGGAGACATGCTTTAAGCAGAGAGGGTGTATAAAGCTGTCTTACAGCCAAAACCACACATGCTCTTCCCTAAGCAAATAGCTTTCACTCGATGAGGGGGATATTGCTCATTGTTTAATAAATGAAGCATTATTGTGCATAGGTAATATTTCTAGTTGAAGGCACATTCTTTGAACTGCTGCTTTTTAGCGGTGTCCTCAGCCTGTGTGCTTCTGTGGAGAAGAGCTGAACACCTTTGCATGACTACCTTCCATGTGTTCTGAAAACTCACTGTTGTTGGTTACTGAAAGGCAAGGGGTGGTCATGTCTGGCTGCTAGCTCTGACTGCCTGTGTGTTTCTTAGGTGGGAAAACATGATGAAGCCTGGATGATTCTGAAGCTAATTCACGACACCAACATGAGAGCTCGGGGCCAACCAGAGAAGGTCTTCACGGTGAGTCCGCTCCTCAGAGACTCCTCGAGTTTTCTGGAAGGGGCTAGACTTCTAAGACCTCGACAGTTGTGGAGTCTCTGTCACAACTACTTAGCTCTGTCTTTGCAGTGCAAAAGCAGGCAGCCATAGAGAATGTCTAAGCCATGGGCCTTGGCTGTGTTCCAATAAAGCTTTATTTACACAAATAGGCAGAGGGACCAACCTACCCACACCTATCTAAAACTCCAAGCCGCTGTGGTTGGTTAAGTAATGATACTAACCTGAGAGACAGTGTAAGCATAAAGATTACAATTTAGGCTCAGATTTATTCTGACCCCCTGGCTCAGTGCCAGAGGCATTGGTTAAATTCTCTTCATCTCGCTATCACCGACGACTGGCCTCTCTGCTAGGTCACCATCTCTGCTCTGTCGGGTTGCTGCTCCTGTCTCATCTGAAACTTGCTTGTACATGCTGGTTAACTAGGAAATTCAGACTACCCTGGGGTCTCCTAGGTAAAGCAGATGTATCTGAGTTTAAAAACCCAGCTCTGCCATTCACTTGCTTCATAGCCTGAGCCATAAGACCAAGGTTCTGCACTTCAGGTTCTTATCTACAAAGTAATTATAATAACACTGTACTGACAGAGTCCTGTGAGGGTCTCAGGAGACACTGTGGATAAGGTTTGTGGCATCCTGTCTGGAGCATTCCAAGAATGCTCCCCATAAGAAACAGCTAGTAATACAATATTTGTATATATAATATATATAATATATATATATAATATATGCAAGAAAGCTGTACAAATGTGTGTACATGTGTATGAGTACGTGTACATGTGTGTAGAAGACAAAGACAACATTGTAAAGGTGCTTTCTGGTCCCACCCTAGGAGCCCAGGACTCACCCGCCATCCTGCCTTTCTCCTGACACACACAGGTATCTCATCTCAGGAGTAATTTTACAAATGCTCATGTGTATACACACACTAAAAAGAATACATAATAAATATACACACCAACATTTATACATATATAAATACACACAATATATACATACATAAATACACACCTATATATACATGTATAAATATGCACACATAATATATATACATATATAAATACACCATATATACTTATATAAGTACACACACCTATATATACATACATATACTATATATACATATATAAATGCACACCAATATATATACACATCTATACATACACACAATATACATATATAAATGCACACACTAAGTGTATACATATATAAGTAAACACACCAATATAAAAATAATAATTCAGAAACAGCCTAAGCATAAGACTATCCCCCAGGTTTCCTAACAAGCAAGACAAACTCAGTGGATCACATGTTTTCAGGAAAAGTCAACTTCAGTTCTAGTTTGTGAAGGATTTATATAGACCTGACTGTAAGGGACTGAGCAATATTACATGTTATCCTCAATAGCACTTTTATGTAACAGCAAATACCTTTTCTAAGATTCATTTTTCTCTTATTTGTGTAAGTGTGTTTGGTGTGCATGTATGTGTGTGTGCACCATGTATGTGCAGTGTCTGCAGAGGCCAGAAGAAGGCATACATAGGTTCCACCAGAACCAGAATTACAGATGGGTGTGAGCCACCATGTGGGTGTTGGGAACTGAACTTTGAGCCTCTACAACAGCAGCAAGTGCTTCTAGCTCTGAGCATCTCTCCAGCCCCTCCTTTTTTTTTTTTATTACTGTGTGTATGTATGATGTGTGAGTGTGTTCTCATGTGTGAGGGGTGCATGTTCACATGTGTGGAGACCAGAGGACACCTCAAATGTCCGCTCCAGGAATTCCATCCTCATCCTTTGACACGGTCATTCATTGGAGAACACTGGTTAAGCTGGATTTCCTGTCCCAGATCCCCGAATCTGATCCCCACCTCCCCAGCAATGAGATTACACGTGTGTATCAACATGTCCAGCACATTTATGTGGGTTCTGGCGTTTGAACTCAGGTCCTCATGCTTGAAAGGAGTGCTCTCTACTAACTGAGCTATCTCCCTTCCACCCCAAAGCAGGATTGTTCTTAAAATAAAGAACCACAAGGGCTTAGAGAGATGGCGTCATGGCTAAGAGCACTTACTGCTTTTCCAGAGGAATCAGGCTTGTTAGGAAACTCAGGGGATAGTCTTATGCTTAGGCTGTCTTTGAATTATTATTTATATGTTGGTGTGTGTACTTATATATGCATACATTTAGTGTGTGTATTTATATGTGTATATATTGTGTGTATATAGGTATATATATTGGTGTATGAGTTTATATATGTATATATATTATGCACGTATTTATATATGTATATATTGGTGTATGTGCTTATATATGTATATATATATGTTGTGTGTATTTATATATAGTGTGTATTTATGTATGTATATATAGTGCATGTATTTATATATGTATGTATATTGTATGTATACTTATATATGTATATATTGTGCGTGTATTTATATATGTATACATTTTAGTGTGTGTGTACATATGAGCATTTGTAAAATCACTCCTGAGATGAGAAACCTGTGCCTGTCAGGAGAAAGGCAGGATGGCAGGTGAGTCCTGGGCTCCTAGGATGGGACCAGAGAGCACCTTTACAATGTTGTCTTTGTCTTCTTACTGCTCCTGCACACATGTACACATACTCATACACATGTACACACATTTGTACGGCTTTCTTGTATATATTATATATACAAGTATTGTGTTACTGGCTGTTTCTTATGGGGAACTTGGAATGCTCCAGACAGGATGCTACAAACCTTATCCACAGTGTCTCCTGAGACCCTCGCAGGACTCTGTCAGTACAGTGTTATTATAATTACTTTGTAGATAAGAACCTGAAGTGCAGAACCTTGGTCTTCATGGTGATGATGAAAAGGGAGGCATTTTTGTCTCCAGTCATCCCGTCCCCACTTGCTCCCCCTCCCCATTCCTCAATGGCATTCCCCATCACTAAGTCATGTTCAGTCCCTTTGTATGTCCTTTGGATCTGTAGATCTCTGCCAGTGTTCTCATGCGTATGCAGAGTTCTTACCAAATACCGCTTCTGTTCAGAGTTGTGTTTTGCTCGTTTAAAATAAATAGCCTAAATTCAGCAACTTCAGGGAAGAGAACTCAGCACTTTGGACTCTGTTGCTCTCCACAGGTAAATAAAATCAAAACTCCCAAACAGATAGACGAGCTGATTGAGATTGAGAGCGACACGGGAACGTGGTACAGGAGGTGTTTTGTTCGGATCCGCACAGAACTGTATGGAGTAAGTATGAGTTTCACGACAATCTACATGTCAATTTCTGACATTTGGGGTAGTCACAAGAGGGACTGATTGTGCCTGTCCCACAAGGAGGACTTGTCCCCTCTGTCTAGCACACCTGTCTCTTGCACTAGGACCAGGCAACTGGACCCCTTTCAGCTCAGTGACTAGCTAGCCAGTATACTCCATCCTGAGGAAGGAAAGTGTCAAGCCAGGAGTTGGGGCGAGGAAAGTTTGTCTTGGTATCTATTGACCTCCAGGAAGCTGAAAACTGAGCGTTGCTAGGTAGGCTGGTTAAGGCCTGTAATTCCAGGTACCCAAGAGGCTGAGGCAGGAGGATTGAAAGTTCAAGGCCAGCCTGGAAAGCTTAATGAGAACCTGTCTCAAAATAAAAAAATTTTTAAAAAAGTAAAAAGGAGGCTTGGGGATGTAGCTCAATGGTAGAGCACTTATCTAGCACTCGTGAGGTCCCGGGTCCGGTCACTAGTACTGCAAGAAAAAAAGAAAGGAAGGAAAGAAATCCCAGCCTTTGTGTCTGGATTGATTTAAGACTTTATATTGTAGCTGAAATTAATTCAGCTCTGTAAAAACTTGACTCTTTTATAATTTGAGGGGAAGGAATGAGGAGTGGGGTTCGCTATGTAACTGTGTAAGACGACTAACCATCCTGTATTTCACAGATTTGGTTGACTTTTATGAGATGCTTCAACTACCCAGTCAGAGAAAACACCATAAAGCTTACGATTGTTTGGTTCACCCTGTCCTTTGGGTAAGTGACATTTAAATTCTCAGTGGACAAAATCAGCATTGTGACGCCCGTTGTTTCTTTGTCTTCTTTTTTCTTTCTGCTTTCTGTTCTCTCTCTCTCTCTCTCTCTCTCTCTCTCTCTCTCTCTCTCTCTCTCTCTCTCTCTCTCTCTCTCTCATT
>CABHPH010155200.1:20605-58651 GCA_902168325.1 Peromyscus nudipes | reverse complement strand
TATAGCAGTGTGCCATAACTTAAGGATGGTTATAGCAGTGTGCCATAACTTAAGGATGGTTATAGCAGTATGCCATAGCTCTTATCCATTTGACTTAGCTTTGAACTCGAGGAGATAACAGTCAATTCGTTTGTATGTGTATGTGTTGTACAGATTCCTCGGAGTCAAGTTCAAGTCTGTAACTTTCAAAGATTCAGTGTTTAAGTCCTGCACCTTTGACGACGTGACCTCAGTCAACACCTACTTCAAGAACTGCACGTTTATTGATACCCTGTTTGAGAACACAGGTAAGGTATGGCTCACACTACCTACAGTGGCAGCAGGGAGCCTTCAAAGGGCCTCTGTCTTGGCAGAAATGTCATAATCATGTGACAGTGGGGCCAGAGGCTCGTAGGGCAAGTGGAGATAAAAGTGTGAATGGACAGTTTCCCCATATCAGGTTGAATCAGAAGCAAGCTGGTATTGTTTCGCTTTCTTGGATTTAATATGGAGGCTTACCCAAGTTCAAAATGGACAAAATAAATAAATAGCCTTTGGAGAAATACTTCTTAAAGCAAAGAATTGCCCTGAGGGTTTATTTGTTTTGATAATTTCACAATTTGGCTCTTGTTTAAGTAAGCCTGTCTTAACTCTCCACTTCACAGAGGGAGCAGTATGTGGCTGTGCTCAGTAACTTAGAATGCTTTAGCCCTGAGTGTGCAGTGGAGTTTCAGAAACCTCCCAGAGAAATAAAGGAAGCTGACAACCCAGTCTGGGTCATCAGACACTCACAGTCTCAGACAGTTTTCGCAGTACCTGAGGCTTAGAAAAGTTACGTGACTTGGTCACAATAAATGACCTAGTAACCCTACTAACAACTAACCTTGGAGCCCTGGTCTGTGTGACTGAACTGTCCATGCTTTCCCATTCCCACATATTTGTCTAGAATCACATCCCAACCCTGCAGGAAGATGAGTGTCTGCCCTGTTAGCCATCCGGCCTTCCTGGCGCTCAGTCAGGAGCCAGTTCTGCCCCCACTGCAATGAGAAAGAGGCCAAGTGTTGTCTTCTAACCCATTTGACCCCAGAAGAAGAGCTGTTCTGAGGGAGCGGAGGGTAAACTTCTGACCAGCAAGGAAGATGATGGGTTGGACCTGAGCTCCTCTAGCAGAACTTAACACCATGTAAAATCCTTCTTGGTATGAAAAGTTCAACAATAACAACAACAAGATGCATAGCATAGATGCTGATGACCTTCATGGGAGACTGGCCTTCATTCTCCTGTGACTTCATCTACATAGACCTTAAATTATAAATGCAGCTTCATGGACTCAAAGGGAGTCCTGTTCCTTCTGTGTGCCTCAGAGGCCCTAAAAAATGACAATGACAAGGTCAACCTAGGCATAATTTAAAACAAATTGTTTTTATAATTGTATTATATAGAACCTGTTGCAATAATATAATTAGCAAAGGCCAATCATCATAGGGAATCAAGATAACGGGAAACGTTAGTTAATTTAGTACCTTGTCCAACAAAGGAAGCCCTCCATGCTGCTACTTCGCAATGTTAGGTTCCAGACTAGCTCTCATGCTCCAGCAGGGAAACACAAAAAGTCAAGTCAGCCCCAACCATGGGATCCCCAAAGAATTGGCAGTCCTGTGATTCTCTTTTGAAGTCTCAGTGGGATTTCTGTTACTGTCCATATATGTCACTTGCACCTGACAAGAGCTTGATGGATTTTATTCTTTCTTATTTCTACAGATTTTGAGCCATATAAGTTCATCGACAGTGAATTTCAAAACTGCACGTTTCTTCACAACAAGACAGGATGCCAGATTACTTTTGACGATGACTATAGTGCCTACTGGATTTATTTCGTCAACTTTCTTGGGACGTTGGCGGTGTTACCAGGAAACATTGTGTCTGCTCTCCTGATGGACAGAATTGGGCGCTTAACAATGCTAGGTGTGTGCTTACCTTCGCTGAAAGAAGAACAGCTGTCCCTGCGATCTAGAGAGAACCTGTTTCCTACCTTGTTCCCTGTCCCTTAGAAATGCACACCCATAAGAAATCCCATAGAAAATCTCTTAATAATAAAAAAAAGAAAAAGAAATCCCTTAGGTCTTGCATTAGGACTGAACTGTAGTGAAAGTTGTGTCTAATTACATTTCATATGAGCAATCCCCATGAGTTACAGACTGAAAAACTTATTATGTGTAGCTAATGTATATTTTTCCACTTAAGTAGATGAGTAAGGGATGATGTGCGTTTGCACATGACACATTCAAAAGGCATTTAGTCCGCCTTCCAGACAGGTGGGTACACTTGAACTTAAGTTCCATAGAGCCCAGTCTGCAGCTTCCCCATAGAACTGTCTTCTTGGGAGAGCTCTAAGACCCAAGGGCCCTCACTCTACCGAGATGACAGGAAACAGTCTTTCGTCCTCTGTTGGCAGGTGGCTCCATGG
This sequence comes from Peromyscus nudipes, assembly GCA_902168325.1. Lineage (NCBI taxonomy): Eukaryota > Metazoa > Chordata > Mammalia > Rodentia > Cricetidae > Peromyscus > Peromyscus nudipes. The sequence goes on along the minus strand of CABHPH010155200.1, from coordinate 56,205 downwards.
TGCTCTCAGGGATCAGCTGTTTCTTCCTGTGGTTTGGCACCAGTGAATCCATGATGATAGGCATGCTGTGTCTGTACAATGGACTGACCATCTCAGCGTGGAATTCCCTTGATGTGGTCACGGTGGAACTGTACCCCACAGACCGGAGGTAGGCTGACATGGGACCACTGAAAGGTCATTACAGGAATAAGCAAACCATCATTCCCGAGGCAGTGAAAATCCACAAAATACCTAGCTTATGAATTTGTAGGTTTTGCTTGTATCTTTTAGAAGGATTCCGAGCAGGAGTTAATAGAACAGTAAAGAAATGTAATTATGTCCATGATTTAACATGTTGGCTAACAATAACAGGGAGCTGCAATGTCACAGTGAACATTAGGATTTAATAGCCTGTCTTGGCCTGCATTTATCAGTCCTGTGAGGGTCATTACCTTACATTTGCAGGTACCTGTACTAGCAACTATAAAGAGGTAGAAAGTGTCTCTTGATCTTTCTAGTCTGTTGGAAGAAAGCCTAATATATTGATAATTATAAAAAGGAGGCTGGAGAGATGTCTTAATGGGTAAAGCACTTGCCATGCCAAGTATGAAGACCTAGACTCCACAAACTCAAAGATCAGCCAGCCTGGGGCATGCTACATTGGACAACTGAAATACTTTCTCAAAGTGGAAAGAGGAAACACCACCTGAGGTTGTCTTCTGACCTCCGCAGTATACTGTGGCTTACACATATTTGTGCGCACACACACACACACACACACACACACACACACACACACACTTTTGAAAGATTTATTTATATGTTATATGTGCATTGATATTTTACCTGCATATATGTCTGTGAGCATGCCAGAACTCCTGGGAGTTACAGATTGTTGTGACATGACAATGTAGGTGCTGGGAATTGAACCCCGGGGTCCTCTGAAAGAGCAATCAGTGCTCTTAACCACTTAGCTATCTATCCAGCACCACCCCACTCCCCCATTTCTTTAAGAAGAAGAAAAAGGTTGCAAGCCAGATGGTGGTGGCGCACGCCTTTAATCTCAGCACTTGGAAGGCAGAGGCAGGAGGTTCTCTGTGAGTTTGAGGCCAGCCTCATCTACAAAGCAAGTTCCAGGACAGCCAGGGCTGTTAACACAGAGAAACCCTGTCTCAAAAAAAAAAAAAAAAAAAAAAGGTTGCTACTGGAATATTTACTCACACAATCCCCAAGAGACATGGATACTTAAGGCATCATATCAGAAAAGGCTGGGTAGAACTTCAGCAGTTGAATAATTACATTAAAAGCGTAGAAGTCCTTAATGCAAGAAATCCACGGAGTCTGCTTAGAGGACAAAGGGATTTATTAAGAAAGGAAGACTCACAAAACAGAATGGAGGAATTGTCGCAGGGTCCTGGAAAAGGTGAGGCACGGTCAATGCTGTTCTTCTCCAAGTCCTACTAGGGAGCAAAGAGAGAGTGCTTCCGTGAATCTCAGGCCTTAAGGGTAGCCGAGAGGCCGCGCCCCAGGGACGCGTACTTCAAGGTCATAGGCAGGTAGAGCAGTTACCTGCAGCATCTCTAGGGCTGCGCTTCGGGGTCATAGAGCAGATATCCACTACAAGTCCTGTTTTGCCGTCTGGCATGAGCAGAAATGTGTGCTCTGGGCCATCTTTCATTTCGTGCAAAATTCCCATGTTTTATGGCCATGGAAGTCCTCTGCACTGGAATATTATGTAGCCTTTGAGAAGAAAGGGAGCCCTCCTCCAAAAGGGCTACACTGAGGCATCTGAGCTCTTGATTTATTACTGATCCTGTCATCCCTCTGACTTCATTTTCTCAATTTATTGACCACCCCTAGGTATATCCTGTACCGGGCAGATTCTCACATTTGTTCCCCAGGAACATCTTTACGTCTTTTCCTGACTTACAAGACCTGCATTGGTACCCATATGCCTAACTTCCTATAGAACATCCAAAACACACAAACTCAAGACACCTGCTTATCAAACATTCTCAGTCACATCACATTCTTAGTAAACTCTCTATCATGTTCTTAGGCTTTGAGAGGAACCATATAATCTGCATACAGCATTCCCTTGACCCAGCCAACCTATGTTCACTCTCTATGTGTAGCGAATACACTGAGTTTTCCTTCGTCAGCATCTCATTTTGAGAACTGGACCCTCAAGACTGGGCATTGACTGATACATTCTAAATCATGCCCCCTGTGTTAAAGCCAGGCTGTGAGAGCTTCCTTCCTGTTTGTTTTACATTGTGAGTTTGGTGTAATTTTAGATTAAATCAGCTGGTCACATAACTCATAGGAGGATAAGTGATGAGTATTCTCTTGGGGAGGGGCCCTGGCTTTGAAAACGAAAAAAAGAAAAACTCAAGAATTGGATAGGCCTTACCTCTGAGTAACATCAGGATGCCCCGATTCTGTGGCTGGAAAGGTAAAACACTAAGTAAAGAAAAGGTAAGCTTGCTGTGTGTTCACTTGGGTCCTCCAGGAAGGGATTGCAAGAATTGGGTGAGCCCTACATGATGTTTCCTCTCAGCAGAGGACAGGCACATGTCAGTTACATGGACATACAGTTACATCATGGTCTGGCTGGGTCACTGGGAGGAAGGGGCAATGGTGGTTGCTGTGTCAGGAAAGGTTTCTTTGAAGAGGAGTATCTGAACTTGGACTTGCAGAATAGTAGGTTACAGGCACACAAGGAAGTGGGAAGAGCAGGGTAGTCTGAGAAATGCCACCTGAAAAGACCTGGAAGGAAGAGAACCAGCAAAGTTCAGCAGAAACTCCGTCATAGGGGCCAACCCATTGATTATTGGGTGCTTAGACAGAGAGAGAGACCAAATCAGACATGGATTGAGAGTTCACACTAATGTCCAGAGAGGAGGCAGGAATCTTACTTGCATTATGCTCCAAGGAAAAAGAGAAAATGTAGATGGGAAAAAGGAGAAGTAAGAATCCCAATCCCCGATACTCGGGGTTGGTTATATATTGGAATGAGGCAAAGGGGTTGTTATTTCTGTTTGCACAGTTGACTGGATGGTTGTGCCACACTGAGGCAGGGACACTCTGGAGGAGCAGAACATTCCAACTAGAGTCAGGGAGATAATGAGTTCCATTTAGAGGAGGTTGAATTTTCATGTCTTCACGGAGCTGTCCGATGGGCATTTGAATATTTATGTCGGAAGCAAAAAGATGCCTCAGCTGGGGATAGATCCCACTGACTCATTGATCCAACAGATACTTAGGGAATGCATTTCATGTGCCAGAGTGGTTTCAGTCACTGAGATGCAGTAGCGGTCAGACAGCAAGCCTGGGCTTAATGGAGCCTACACTCTGGTTTGGAAAAGACAATCAATAAACTGCTAGATAAGTAAAGTAGACGTAGCATATCATCAGTCGGTGCTGAGTGATATAGAGAAAGACAAAACTACCCAGGGGCATTGAGACTGCTGGCATGAAGGAGGGGTGGGGTTTTGATAGCGGGGTCCAGGGAGATGTAGATCCTATAAGGTGACATTTGAGTAGATACTTTGCATAGGTGACATTAAGTGACAAGGCCCTAAGAGCGTGAGGGGAGAGATCAGTTAGTGGAGGGACTGAACTGGGCATATCCACATTTCGATGTCCCTATCCTCACCTTTTTTTTTAATCCCTCTTCTTGTCAAAACTGTAAGCTTCTCTCAAATCCTAAGTGTAGCCATGTGGCCTTGTGTGCTCTGGCACATTGTGCTTCTCTTGGCCGGCATGTCTTCCATCTCGCCGGTGGCTTTCTGCTGCCACCATGTGGCCATGGCAGAGTTCTTCTGTTCGCATTTCCTATGTCCTTCAGCCCTTCCCTCCCTGGAGCTCCAGCCAGAGACCACACTTGGGAGGTGATGTAATCCGAGCTCACACAGCATTGCTCAGGCCTCTAGTCCCAGAGCAGGCCCGTCTTCGGAGTCTATATCCTTCCTGCAGTGGGTTCCTGCCTTTCCCTGGCCCCTGGCCTCCTCCTTCCTGGGCTCTCATGGGCGCACAGTTCAGATAGGACCCCAGAAGAGGTTCGAAAATAAAACCCTTGGCAGCTCACACCTGCTACCCTCTACTAGTCTTGATGGTCGCTGCTGTCAGCCAGGTCTGTGGGATTTTTCTCATTCTTGGTGAGCTGACATCAAACCACTGACCAGAGTTAACCCCTTCACTCCCTCCTCTCAGGACTTCCAGTTTAGATAGATATTTTCATTTCTTTCCACAGCCGACCTGTAATCCTGACGCTTACTGACCATGGGTGTCTGTAGGGAGACCACTCAGCCAGCCTGTGCCTCGATGGGCCCTTCTGTTGCTCACATTCCTGTTGTTACTGCCACCATCTGCTGTTCTAGAGTAGCTTTTTTTTTAGATTTTGATATGAAGGACTCTTTGAATTACCTAACCAACCCATGTATTCCTGGTTGACTTTGCTCTATGTACCATATCATCACATTATATGTTTGCATCTTTCCATACATTTACATTTAGCCATTGAACAAACAGTTGGATTCTTTTTGTCTCTGGCAGTTAAAAGTGGAGAGTGAGAGCTGAGCTTGGTGGCCTGTATCTATAATCCTAGCACTGGGGAAACTGAGGCAGGAGGATTGGGATTGTAGATTTTAGGCTAGCCTGGGCTACATAGAAAACTCCAGGCCATCCTGAGCTATGCAACACAAACCTGTCTCTGAAAAAAGAAGGGGAACATGAGGGAACGGGGGGTTACCACAGTCCCACTACTACAGTGTAGTGTGAGCAGATCCTGCTGTATGTCAAAACAGGATGGATGAGAAACAGATGCGGGAAAACACTCATCCAGCTCATTCTGGAGCTCTGGGGAAGTCACCTCTTTCTACTCTGGGTACTGAACAAGTCCTTGCATGAAAGGGCCACAGGCATCATGATATAGTAACAACACAACCACTGGCTTGTCAGTTCATCAGGCACCTGAGTCCTTGTTAAAACATAGGATGCAGAGCATGTGTGCTATGGACCTGGAGTCCCACCAAGAGTACCATACCACTAGTTTGAGTCTGCTGGTCTCAGGGGATGCCTGATTGCCCACTGTGCTAAGGACAGGGCATTCTTTCCAGTCAACTGCATGCCCTAAACTCTACTCATATCACCAGTGAAAACCCATCCTCCTCCTATGCCAGCTTCTAAAATGATACATCTACTACAATCATTGCCTGCCTGCTGACTCCTGATGAACTGCCTTTAAGTCTGCGCTATACATTAGTGAACCACACCATTGAGCACATGACAATGGGACATTAGTTTACTATTTACTGTTTACTATCTGACACTAACTAAAGAACTGGTTTCTTAAGAATGGGACTTTGCCTTCCTCATTTGCTGAATGAATGAGGTGCACCTCTTCAGTTGAGTGTGGAGGCCCATATATCAGAGCTTAGAAGTCAAAGTGGGAGGTGAGGAGCACAAGTTCATGGCCAGTCTAGGTTACATAGACTCAGTCTCAGAAAAAAACTCGTACAAAAAGAGGAGGAAATGAGCTCTGTAAAATTTACCTGGGAATGGACTATTGCATTCCTCTAAACCTGAGGCCAAGCTTCCTCACCTCTGAAGTAAACCACTCAGACCAGTTGTGTGGGCTTCTCCACTGACCCATAGTGTCCCCTTCCACTTGTGCCACCGTAGTCCTTGATCTCTGGATCTGAGGTTGTCAGCTTCCTCCCTCACACAGCATTGCCTGCTGGAGACCTGTTCCTGCTCCCTCTGCTGCACCAGTCATGTGGTCTTTGTTGGGGTTTCTATTGCTGTGAAGAGACACCATGACAACAGCAACTCTTATAAAGGAAAACATTTCATTGGGAGGCTCGCTTCCAGTTCACAGGTTTAGCCATTATCCTCACGGTGGGAAGCAAGGCAGCATGCCAGCAGCCATGGTGCTGGAGAGGTAGCCAAGAGGTCTAATCTTACACGGGCAACAGGAAGTGGTCTGAGTCACTAGGCGGTATCTTGAGCATATATGAGACCTCAAAGCCTTCCTCCACAGTGACACCCTTCCTCCAATAAGACCACGCCTACTCCAACAAGGCCACACCTCCTAGTAGTGCCACTCCCTTTTGGGGGCCATTTTCTTCCAAACCACCACATTCCACTCCCTGGCCCCCAAAGGTTTGTAGCTATATCATAATGCAAAAATGCATTCAATCCAACTTTAAAAGTCCCCATTGTCTGTAACAGTCTCAAACTTATTTAAAAGTCTAAAGTTCAAAGTCTCTTCTGAGATTCATGGAATCTCTTGACTGTAATCCCTTATAAAATAAAAATTTAAAAAAGCAGATCACATACTTCCAACATATAGTGGGATAGGATATACATTACTGTTCTAAAACATAAGGAAGGGAGCATATTAAGGAAATATTGGATGAAAGCAAAACCAAAATCCAGCTGGGCAAACCTCAAACTCTGCATCTCCATGTCTGATGTCAAAACGCTCTTCAGCTCTCCAGCTCCTTTCAGCTTTGTTGACTGCAACATACTTCTTTCTCTTGGGCTGGTTCCTCTTCCTGTTAGCAGCCCTCCTCGGCACGTATCCCCCCCCCCCCCGACTCTAGCATCTCCAACATCTTGGGGTTTCCAAGGCAATCCAGGCTTCAACTTCACAGCTTCATGTAATGGCCTCGCCAGGCCTCCATTCAGGGACACCCCTGACACATGCCTGACCTTAGCATCTTTCCTTAGTCACAGAGGCAAATTCCATAACTCCTTTCTTCTATCTTTAACTCTAAAGCCAGAACCACGTGGCCAAAGGTGCCAAGTTTTCCTGCTTGCTGGGGCTGGAACATGGCTCTCTTGCCCAATTACTTCTTCACCAGCTTTCTGTTTTCAAAGGTTTCCTTCAATGCTTAAACTTGGCTGTCCCAAAACTTGCTCTGTAGACCAGGTTGGCCTCAAACTCAGAGATCCACAAGCTTGTGCCTTCTGAGTGCTGGGATTAAAGGCGTGCACCACCACACCTAGTGCTAAGCTTTTCTTTAATTCCTTTTCACAAGTTAGAAATTTAGCTAGGTAAGATCTTGCCCTGAGGTCATTCCTCCCTTTATCCCATTTCTTAATCTGTTTATCTCCTTGAACACAGGACTTCGCTCCATTCCACTTTCTGGTGCTCCTTTTCTCCTCAAATTTTACATTTTCTTTTTTGCTCATTTTTATTATAAATCTTCATTAAAGTTACCACTAATAACCACCCAACAGAGTCTATACTGGGCTGTTTTGAGATTCTCTCTGCCAGCTGAATTAATCCAAAAGTCTTCACTTTAGCCTCAGTCAGACTCTTCAGACAGGGGCCACATTCTTCACCAAAATATCCTAAGAATGATCTCTAGGCCAATATTTAATATTCTTCTTCTCTGAAGCCTCTTAGGCCAGATCCCTACAGTTCAAATCACACTCAGCAACATTGTCTTCCATGCTCCTACTAGGATGGCCCATTAAACAGCATTCAAAGCATTCAACTGCTTTTCCAATCCATCGTCCTAAGGTCCATATTCCTTCAAACAAAAGCATGGTCAGGCCTATCACAGCAATACCCCACTGCTGGTACCAACTTCTGTCCTAGGGTTTCTGTTGCTATAATGAGAAACCATGACCACCACAACTCTTGTAAAGGGAAACGTTCAATTGGGAAGGCTCAGAGTTCAGAGCTTTAGTCCATTATCCTCATGATGGGAAACAAGGCAGCATGCAGGCAGACATGGTGCTAGAGAGGTCGCTGAGAGGTCTACATCTGGCACAGGCAACAGGAAGTGTTCTGAGTCACCAGGCAGTATCTTGAACATATATGAGACCTCAAAGCCCGCCTCCACCGTGACATGCTTCCTCCAACAAGACTACACCCACTCCAACAAGGCCACTCCTCCTAATAGTGCCACTCCCTTTAGGGACCACATGTCTTCCAAACCACGACATATATGGCAGAAAGAAAGCCTGTTCAAAATCAAGTGCAAATCCTGTTAGAAATCAGCTGGACAACTGGGACAAGTCCTTTTGCCTTCCTGGGCCTTGTTTTTCTCATCTGTGAATTGGATGGCAAATAAGATGCTGAGTATTTCAGATGTTAACTTTACCCCATTCTCTACAAGAGTAGTTATTCCTACCTCATTTGCAGAGGAGGGAACAAGACCTAGACATGAAAATAACTTGTCTAGGGTAACTTAGTCTCAGCCACAAATGTAGGTCCCTGCCTTTTCAGGAGGCTTGAGGCACAGGTCCTGGGGTCTACGTTTAGGAAGATTTCCTGGAGCCAGCCAGGAATGGTGGCACATGCCTGTAATCCTACTTGGAAGGCTAAGATTGGAGGGTTGCAAGTTGGAGAACTGCCTGGGCTATAGAAGGAGTTCAGGGCCAGTCTGGACAATTTAGTGATCAAAACAACATCAGCAGTAACAACAACAAAACCCTCAAATAAAAAACAACAACAACAAACCAGAAATTCAAGGGTTGTTGGGCTACACAGCAGCATGAATGGTTCTTGACCTCAGATGAACTCCCATTTGCTGCCCAGCATTCTTGGTCATTCTATTCTTCCTCAGCCTGGCCCAGGCCCACACTTTCTAACCAGGTTTATCAGATTCAGCGATAAGACACAAAGGCTCTCATTATTACCTAGGTTTCATGGTAATATTTTATTTCAGCAGGTGCAAGCAACAGGAAGCCCCTTGAGTGCAGAGGGACTTTGGGGAGGAGATGGACAGCCACCTTGAGCCTAGGGAGTCTGCTCAGACCACAGCTTATGGGGAACATTTTTTTCCCACCTGAGGGAGTGAGGAAAGCAGGTTGGTGGGGGTTCAGGCTGACATGAAGCCTCATTCAGGAAGATGCTGCCCTTTTCAGTAAGACAAATATTCTCCATTAAATATCAGAAATCAGTGGAGAGACAAGTATGTAGTTCAGCAGCAGAGCCCATGTACTAGAGTTCAGTCCCCACCACTCACACAAAAACAAAGAACAAGCAACTGAACCCAGCCTTCTGACTTGAGAATACAGACTGATTATTTTCTCTGAAAGAAACAAGATGGTATTTTGGCATCAACAAACAAACACCATACTAACACCCATGGAAATGTCCAAAATTGCTCATTTGAATGCTTCAAAAATCTACTTGTAACACACTTGGAAGCATTCTGGAAATTGCTCATTCACCAAGTATCACAGGCATCCTCATGCCTTTGAGAAGGGTTCATGGGGAACAGCTGCAAGAACTGTGCAGCCCCCTCCAGATGTAGCTGGACTCTCCGTCAGGAGATGCCCAGGGTTGCAGCAGGCAAGTGTGTGAGAGCAGTGGTGTGGGCTGAAGCCTCAATGAAGGAACCCTGAGGCGCTAGGAGAGAGGAGACGCTGAGTTAGGAAGAAGTCGGGCAGTGCGTGATAAAATTAACTAGATATGTATGTTATGTGGGAAACAGACCGAACAGGGACAGGAGCCAGTGTGGTGGCTCGTGGCTTGGAATCCTCGAACTCTGAAGCTGTGGCAGGATTGTTGCAGGATAGCCTGGGCTACAGAGAGAGACCCTGTCTCCAAACAGACAGAGTGGGGAGGTTGGAAAGATCTGGTGGGAGGTGATTGGAATACATTGTAGCACAGGCTACCCAGGCCAAGAGGAGCCCTTCCCTCTCAGTTCTCTTCCATCTCTCTCCTCTCACCTGTCTCATAGACACAAGCTCCCAGTCTCCACTAAGCAGCATCCTCAACACTTTTCCTGGCTGCTCTATACCGCCTGACGCTTCCTAGCGAACACAAAGCCTGCTGTGTATTTGAGAGGGCCAGTTGCAGGATCACTGAGGTTACCTCCCATTCAGAAGCCTCACTAGCCACAAAGGAGCAGTGCGAGAAATGATGGTTACATGCTAAATGAAACATGCAAACACACACACCGTGAGACAAAACCTCATACGAGTGATTTTTAAAAAGAAAGCAAACTTGTATAAAAGCTCTGCTTGTGATCATTTGTGTGACTGGAAACAGGGCAGAAAGGGATTCAGAGAGGAAAACGATTTGTTGGCGGAGGGGAAATGCATGTTTTCTTTTGCAGTTACCTTTATTGTTTAACAGTACAGCCAAGTCAATTTCAAAATCCAAACATCCCTGGGAAAGTAACAGTGTTCTCAGTCCTGGGCACATCTTGTGGTCATAGAGTTTCTGAAAAAATACCAATGCCTAAACCTCAAGAGAGCAATAAAATAGGAACCCCTGTAGGTGTGTCCCCTTGCCATTGTTCTGGAGCATTGCTGTTTGTGTTTTGTTTTATGTTTTTGCTTTGAGACAGGATATCACTTATGTAGCCCAGGCTGGTCCTACATTTTGTTATGTAGCCCAGGCTACCCCTAATCTTGCAGTTCTCCTGCCTCAGCTTCCCACATGCTGGACTTATAGGCATATGCTGTTTGAAAAGCTCCCAAGCATGCTCAGTTTGAATGGTATCAGGCAGTGGAGTGTTTGTACCTGCCCACATACCTTGGATCAGTCATCTGGCCATCCCAACCCTAGGTTGGCGACCACTGTGTACAAAGGCAGGAAACATGAGCTTAGGGCTGGAGAGAGATAGCCTATTTGACATTAAAGAAGTCTTTGGGGTGTGGTAAGGTGGACTGAGTAAGTACCATGAGATAAGATAAATAAGTTGTGTGTGTGTGTGTGAGAGAGAGAGAGAGAGAGAGAGAGAGAGAGAGAGAGAGAAAACACCCTGTCTATATGTTATCCTTCACCAGAAGATCTCCAACTGTCCCAGTGAGGCTGGTCTTGTTCCCATGCATCCCTCCTGGGACATCTCCCCCATTTGTGCCCACCCCAAGTCAGATATTCCTCACCATCTGCCTGGGCCCTCATGTTCACAGCATTCCTCATCCTCTGCACCTGGTGTGTAAATTGTCACCATCTGTCCTCACCTGTTTCGGCGAAAAGAGAACTTTCAGTTCTGTAGTGAGTGCCACATAGGGCAGCACTTGGCATGTAAGAGATGCTCGATTGCTTGAGCCGGGCATAATGCTGCACATCTGTAATCTCAGCACTCAACGGTGGGAGCAGGAAGATGGAGAGTTCAAGGCTAGCCTGGTACATAAACAAATAAAATTTAAAAAGCACTTAGAGTGACTATTAAATTAATATAAATAAATGCATAGGAGAATATGTACATAGGTGTGCGTGTGCACTTAAGACAAATTTGCTTAACAAGCACTCAAGGGTATTTAGGCCAGTTAGCATTATTGTTTGTGAAATCAAACAGGTTCTGTGTCAAAAGAGCTCTTGCATTGACCTGGGAAACTAGCCTTTGTTCACAGTATTGTTTCTGAGACAAATGAAATCCGTGTGTGTTTTAAATAACCCGTTTCCCGATGAATGTTTACATTGAAATGCAGGCTTGATTTAAGCACAGCCTGTACTTTTCCAGATGCCCCATGCTGAGTCTTGAGTATTCTTTTTATAACTTCTATGGATCACTTGACTAGGCTGACGGGAAAAATCTCCTTCCAGAAGCTCAGCCTAGAAGGCTTCCCTTTTCCCTTTTGGCAGGTGACATCTATGAACAGAGCGTGGACTCCACTCTCCCAGGCCTTTGCAAAGTGCATCAGCTACTTTTTCCCTAATATTTTCATGAGTAGGTGGGGCAGGTATTCAGCATGTTAAAGCAAGGGCTAATCATGGTGCCTGACACATGCTAGGCATGGCCCCAAGTCCTGTAGATCTTCACTTTCTCCCTTTCATCCAAAACATAAGCAGCCCTCTGCACTAAAGTACGGAGAAAGGAGCTGACTGTTGGGACAGTGCCAGTCTACCCAGCTACACCGTGTAGTGCAGGTCCATTGAAGAAAGAAGGCACTCCCGAGATGAAATTTTAAGGCCTATGTGGCAGCAGGAAGGTCCAACCTCTTCTGATGGACTGAACGCCAAACAGCCATACCAAGGTGTATTTATTGAAAGTTACACAAAGTATTTCCTCATACCGAGGTCTCTAATCTTAATTCACATGTCTTACTGAAGAAGAGCATCACATGCCTCCATGGCTCTAGTCCTTTATTATGTATCGTGTGCAGTGCAATACACAAAAACACAGGAGCCTCGGGTGTGCCTGAGGTGTCTTGTGACCAAAATCATGGGATGCCTGCAAAGCCCCTTCAGCAAAACAGTTCTACAGATCACAGGAAACAATCACTGTTTTCCACAAGGATTCTTCAAGGTCAAAGTACTTCTAAAAAAAAAAAAAAAACAAAAAACAAAACAGTTGTTTGTTCTAATGTCTACTCCATACAGTGATTTTGCTAAATTCTTACAACAGCAGTCTCCCTCCATCCACAATGGAGGCAGCGGTTATCTTTTCCCAACCTCCATTAAAACACAGAATGGGGCTGGGAGGATGGCTCATCAGTAGGAGCACCAACTGCTCTTCCAGGGGACCTGGGCTTGATTCCTAGTGACCAACACCTGGCTTACAATGGTCTGTAACTCTAGTTCCAAAGGACTAGATGCCCTCTTTTGGCTTCCTTGGACACTGTATCCAAGTGTCCATACATATAAACATCCGTACATATAAAATAATACAATAAAAATTTAACTAAATGAATCACAAAACAATGTAAATCAGCTAGAACCCACTAAATTGTGGAATCCTCCAAAGAACCAGCCACGTTTCGCCTTGGGGGAGAACACCTGGATAGAATGGGGAATGTGGTTAGTGTAGGGAAGGAATTTATGTGTTAAAGATATGTGTAAGCAATAATAGAGAAGGAAGTCTGGCAGGAGAGAAGTGCAGGGGGCGGGGCTTAGAAAGAGATTTCTCTCTCCCCTTTTGATGATTGCTGGGTAAGAGGAGGCAGGAAAATATCTTGGTCTGAAAAAGAATATGGGGGACCAGCCTTCTGCCGAGAAGTCAGGTGGAGCTCCACGAGCTCCACGTCCCTTGCCCTCAAGGGACTTTGTGAGCATGAAATGACAGGCAGAAGCCATGGCCTCGCTTTAAGGAAAAGCAGAGACAAAATGAATGAAAGCTTTACTGTAGAGAAAGCAGATCCCCCCTGGGAAGACTTGCTTTTAGTTTCTCTAACACAGCTGGGCCTCGACTGCGTCGAGCATCACGCTCTCCAGCTGCAGATATTTGAAGGAATAATTTACGTACTCAGAGAAGGGCAGGCATGAGTTTTTGAATGCTGACACTGAATTTTCATCTGAAGCACTGCCTCAGCTTGGGAAAAGAAGATGGAGATGGTCAGGAAATAAGGATTTGATCATCTTCCTCAGAATCCTTGGGTACCAGATGCTCCCAATGCCAAAGTCATCCATGCCACCCAGACATTTCCAGAAGTCATCCGGTCCCCAGCTCCAGTTCCAGAGATGTGAGGAGAGAGACAGCCCTCCACATTTTATACCCTGTTCTAGGTCATAGCAGAGGGTCATGGCTTGGCAACACATGGTTACTCTAGCCTAGATGTAAATCCTGCATGAGTCATTCTGAAGCTTGGGTGTCCTAGACTTCATCATGTGAGGAGAATGTTTTCCTTTTCCTTATCAGCGACACGCACACTCTAGCTGTTTTCCCCAGCAGGATGTACTTTATCTTAACACCAGAAGATGAAGGTGACAGTTGATGACAGTTTGTCAGGCAAAGGACCAAGGAGTCCCAGGGCTTGGGAGCGGGCAGAATGGACAGGTGGCGCTCAGCAGATTTTTAGGGCAATAGAGCTATTATTCTGAGTGCTGCCGCCATATTGTGCGGCATTATCTATTTGTCAATCCCTACAGGAGGACCAACACCCAGAATGAGTCTAGTGTTGATGGTGAGCCTTCACTAATGATGGTGTTAGTTAACGTTAGTCCATCGAGGCGCTTGGATAGAATGGGGACCCAGCTTCTGAAGGGACCCTGTTTGTATAGGATAAAGACTGACGTGTTAAAGATGTGTCTAAGCAATCATTGAGAACAAGGTCTGACTGGAGAGACGTGCAGAGGGCGGAGTTAGCAGAGAGGCAGCACACCATATCGCTCTTCCCTTTTGGTGAAACCCTTGCTTTCTCCACACCAGTGCTTTAGGTCAGGGGGGAAACTGAGCGTGTAGGGGTTCTCCCTAATTTTGGGTTTGTTTTTGTTCCTTGCTGCTCAGTTTTAGATGTGTGCGAGCCAGCAAACTCATTGTTAGAGTGCGCTAGCTCTCTACCCCTGAGTTCGGGGTGAAGGGATGAGGGACACAGGGTTTCTTTTCAGTGGAGTAGCAAGCGGCTGACTGCTTAGGAACCACAATACATTTTTCGGGTTCTGAAAACACACAGTGCAGAAAATATCGCTACTGTATGAGCTGTGATGAGCAGTTGTCAAAGGGAAGCCCACACCTACAGACTGAGAAATCAGTCAGACACAAAATGTATCCTCACGGCTTCATTCCGCAGCATGTAAGATTCAGTGTCCTTTGTGAGTTAAGAGAAAAAGTGCCCTAAAATTGCTGTACATTTAGTCTGCCTTTAATCCCCACCAGCACTCAGTGAGAGGCCAAAACACAGCGAACTGGTAGACTGTCAGAGGGAAACTCACATGCTCTCCTAACGTCAGTGGGAGACGTAAAATCATGAGCAAAATTCAAGTTTCCTGCCCAGGACACAGAAAAACACCCAATACATGAATACTAAATAAATGAAGATTTTTTTTTTCCAAAGAACATACATGCCGGGGCTGAGGCACTGGGTTCGATTCCCAGAGGGAGAAAAAAGGGAAAGAAGTGAGATAAGGTGGGGGAGGGAAAGGAACAGGATGAGAAGAGAGGGGAAGAGGGAAAACCTCACATGCCTGCATATCTTAGATGCTAACAGAAAACGGACAAGATCTTTAGGCCCACAATCTGATTCTCTGCAGCATTTCCTTAGATCTGTCTCCGCAGAGAATTCTGATGAGGATATGATTTTGTGTGTGTGTGTGTGTGTGTGTGTGTGTGTGTGTGTGTGGTGTATAATATGTGCACGTGTGTTATGTTCGAGTGGAGGACACTGGGTGTTGTCTTATTACTCCCCTACTTTCTTCCTTTCTTTCTTTCTTTCTTTCTTTCTTTCTTTCTTTCTTTCTTTCTTCCTTTCTTTCTTTCTTTCTTTCTTTCTTTTTTTTTTTAACTTTTGGACACAGGGTCTGTCATTGAACCAGAAGCTCACCAGCTCACCATTTGGGCGAGTCTGTCTGGCCAGAGAGTTTCCCAGCATCTGCCTTCCTCTCTCTCCCCCCCACCCCCTCCCCAACACTGGAGTTAGAGGCATGCGAAGCCATGCTATTGTTACATGAACTCTGGGGGTTTGAATTCAGACCCTCTTGCTAACACAGTAGGAACGTACTGAGCCATCACCCAGCCGGTGGTGGTACCACATTAGCTTACCGTGGACCGACCACCTTGCTCATTCCTAATGCTGGACACTACTAATCTGAAAGCCAGGTGCCTTGTAGGTTTCAGATTGTAAAGCACTTTGGACTTCAAATTTCTGGATAAAAAGTATTCAACTAGGAATGTCTACACACATATTCCAGACTCTAACCTGAAACAATTAAGGTCCCAAACATTGCAGATTAGGGATGCTCAAGCTGTATTTGTTTTCTTCCTGCTATCAAAAACATTAGGGATGAAAGTCTGGCAGTTCACCTTCTTGCTACCTCAAAGAGGAGGACATGCCTCCATTATCCCTGAAAATTCAATTGACTTTGTTTAAAAATCAAGCACATTATACTGACCTGGCAGCAAATACCTAAAATCCCAGTTCTCAAGATGCTGAGACAGGAGAATTACAAGTTCAATGCTAACTGGTTCCCACAAGGTCTCTGATCTCAACATATATTTCATGGCAAGCCTGCCCACCTTAACACACATGAACATACACACCAGATGAATAAATGAAAAATAAATGAATATAAAAAGTAAAATCTAGACTATTCATTTAGATAACTAATAAGAAGAAATTGGAAATAAAGATAAGTCTAAAGAAACCCATTGCCGTATCATTGTATTTCATTCTGAAACAAAATTTGAATTTCCTTCTAAATACAGGTATCACTGAAAGTACGGACACTTAATAAAACAAAATAACAAGTCACATTTGTAAAGAGATGAGACCTTGCTAGATCACACAGTCCCACTCCCTGTGGCCTTTGCCGAGGACAAAAAAGGTGGCCCAAGCTGGGCAGAGGCGAGCCTGCTTCTATCCTGAGAGGATTTATATAGAGTGGTGTTGACTTTTACTTAGTAGAACCTTCCTTCCAACACCCAATGGGCCAAGACAGACCTTTTTAATTCCGTTCCGGAATAAGAGTTCGTAGAATAGTGAGAAAGTCCACAGGAGACCGGACACACTACCCACAGCCGGCTTCTCTGCCTCCACATTTGCTAACAAGCATCTAATTATCTGCTCCGCTGACACACAGCACAATCTCCTTAAAGACCATTGGAAATGGCTGCGTGGGACACGCGGGTCTGACGCTGGACTCCCGCGTGTCGTTTTCTAAACCTTGCCCATGTTTCTTTCTCTTGCAGAGCCACAGGCTTCGGCTTCTTGAATGCGCTCTGTAAGGCTGCGGCAGTCCTGGGAAACCTGATATTTGGCTCCCTGGTCAGCATTACCAAAGCAATCCCCATCCTGCTGGCTTCCACCGTGCTGGTGTGTGGAGGACTCGTGGGGCTGCGCCTGCCCGACACACGAACCCAGGTTCTGATGTGACGGAACAAAAGCCATCTCTTCCCACCGTGGGTCGGTCCTGCTGCCTGCCTGACTCGAGGCTGCAGAGATTTTGTGTATAGAAAGGCGGCCGGGTATCAGAACAAACTTTTGCTGTGACTTAAAGTGTAGCTGCGTATCGTCTTGCCCCTCCAATGTGACTTTGCACTGTTTTGTTTTTTCCCAGGCGTTGTTATCTCTTCCTAACCGTGATCCTCCTGCCTCCTCGTGCCCCGTGGAAGTGTTCCTAAAATGTCCCAGTCAGCCAGGCTTTCCTGGCGATTCTGTTCACTGACACTGAGAGACTAAAAAGCCTGTGCTGGCGTAGGAATAGACCCTGCCCCTGACGCATCATTAACAGGAAGTTTAAGTTGGCATAATTGAGTTGGTGCTGAGGAAAGGGATTTCTTTCTTTCTTTTTTTTTTTTTTTTCTTTTTCATACAGAGTGAGATTTCCTGTTTACTTAGAAAAAAGAACACCCAGCCACACTCTATTACAACAGGGTGTTTTGAGAAAATTGTGTAACACCAAGCATGCCTGGGGTGGGGCTTTTTCAGACAGGACGGGTTAAGGTGACTCTGCTAGAAAAAAAAAAAAAAATTAAAGTCTGTCCCCAGTCATCAGCGAAAACCTGCTTGAGCTGCAGGAGCCAGATATTAGAGCCTGATCCATGTGAGGGCTGCAGCCATCACAGTGTCTGTCTGGGACTGTGGCAGGGGACAGAGTTTGAAGACCAGACAGAGATCCTCTGCTTCTCTTTGCATTCCCTAGCAAGCTGTCCCGGAATTGGCCAGATAGCAGATTCAGGGAAAGAAAGCCACTTCTTAAAAAGCCCGCATCTGCCTCTTCAATTCTGCTACTCCTTTCCAATGTCTCTGGTCCAGTGATTGGCAGTGGAAATTAGAAATTGGTAAGGCATTCACAACCAAAGCCATTTGGAAATGCAAAAGGGCACCTCTTTCAATACTGTTTCTTGAGGGTCAAAGCCATTCACCCTCCTTTGTTCCTCTGTCCACTGTCACTTTTTAGCCACCATCTCCACAGCAAGTCCTGTCCCTCCAGCTTCCCTGGGCCATGGGCACCCAGCCTTGTCTCTGGGTTGCCTCTGAGCCCGTCTCCTCTCCCAAGCAACCCTCTGGCAGGCTGGGCAGCATCTCCTGGTGGATGTCTGTCTGTTTTACCTCTGGAATCTTCATGAGCGTGGAAAGAGAGGTCAGCAGGACATTCCCACGGGCCAGCTGTCAGCTAAATGACCTTCTGGTCTCTCGCTGACTGCCCCTCCCCCAAGCCCATCCTTTTACACGTCTTTGAAATCTGAAGCCACCTTGTAGATTTGCAGCCCGTGATAACAGCCAGCATAAGCTCCATATTTGAACAACATTCTCTTTTTAACTCCCTCTGTCTTGGTGGAGGGTGAGCCTTGTTGCTTATTTTCTGCTATTCCTGCATGATCACAGCCCTGGGGCTTCCAGAAAAAGGAAACTTTTGTTTCCACTAATCAGTATGTTCAGAGATGGCCCCACCCCCATCTCCCCTCCACTACCACATTCCCTGATCCCTCCTGGAGCTCAAATTCTGTGAAAAGCTCTTTGATTAACATAAGCCATTAATCCACTGTCCCCAGCAAGTAATTCAGGCTTGGTGGTGGGGACAGCCTTGAGTGAAGATGGGAAGCCTCAGAGAGTAGATCCCTGGAGATAATATAGATACTCAGAGCCAGGACATCAAGGATATCAGGGCAAAATCTGTAGAGGTGGTCAGAAAAAGGAAAATCTTCAAGACCAGGCGTGATTGATTTGAAAGACACCAACAAAGCAGGGACCAGAACAGAACTCATTTCTGCTTCCTTTCGCATCCCTGGGAAACAAACCAGTACTTTAATAACATGAGAAAGTATCTTTTGCATTATTCATTTTTCCACGTGGGTTCCGTTTCCCCCTCCTATTTACCCGTGATTTGTCTTTTTTTTTTTTTAAAGGCATGTTTGGGGCCCAGAGCAGATCTTTTGGTTGAATGTGCCGTGTAAAGAAAATGCTGCAAAAGTAAGATATGACTCTCTCTTTGCACAGGAAGGAAAAGCTGACATATGCAAGGGCATTGCTTTCTCTACTCTTGCCTGGTAGTGAACGCACTGGATAATCTTTAGTCTCAAATTGCCTGTGTTCTCTGTCTTACAGTCTAACTACATCAAGTCCATTCCAAACTGCAAGACATAGTTTTTATCTGGATGCTGGGTTGGGTCAGCATGGGATAACCCAGCAGAACCCTGTTTTGTAAGACTGTCTGCCATCTATCCCCTTCACAAGAACTATTCTGGTCATTTACCCGAAGCTTCCCAGGTGGCCCAAGAGGGATCTCTTCTAATTTCCTGGACAATCAGTGGTCACAAACCTTCTTGGTCACCACCTTTCCCACCTCCCATGTTTTTTCCTCAACCTCTTCATTATGCATCACATTCGTTGTCCATGATAGTGTCTTCACTGCTTCCCAAGTAAGTGGTGTGGCTTGTTTGGGTTTAGTTAGAGATTAAGAGTTAACCGTAAGATTCAACAGAAGCCCCGGTTTTATGAGTGTTATAGGCCTTGGCACCAGGGCAGACATCTGCTGTCCCATTTCATACACAGCAAAAGGAAATTGAAAGCTGGTTGAAAAAGGAAAGGAAACAGCCCCATTTGCACCTGTGTTTGGAACTCCGTTTCTGACTAAGATTTCCCCCATTGCTCTTCAGAATCAGTCCAGGACACTCGCAAGTTTTACCATCACTGAACCCTCTCAATAGGAAAGAAAACAAAACAAACAATAGCAAACCAGCTGCTCTGCACTGTGATTTCTGTCAGATGCCCGGCTCTACCTATTGGGTCTTAAGGCTTCATTCATTCCTGTTTCCTGATCTGTCTCACACCTGAGTACTGACCCAAGACACAATATCAGTGGGGTCTCAGAGGCACAGGCTCCACAACCAGGCTGAAGTCTTTCTGGGGTGAATGCGCTTTTTCTTAGCCAAAAGGCAGAGAATTAAGTCACTGGACATATTGGTCCTCAGTTTCCCCGTCTGTAGAGCAAAAGGATGACACTATTTTATTCTCTAAGATACTATGGGACTAAAATGAGAGTAGCTTCATCTTATCTGACTTCTGCTGATGGGAAGCCCACCTTCATGTCATACTGAAAATCAGACGGTACCCAACTATAAGGAGGGCAGGCGGTAGCTTGGGAAGACCTCATACCATAGGCTAGAACAGCTTCCCTGTTGTCTATGCTGCCCATGCCTAGGGATTAAGTGTATCTCTGGTCAGTGCCACTGGAACGGCCATTGTTATCCACCCAGGGAATGGATGACCCTGGAAGACACCCTGCAGTTAGAAGCCAGTCTGATGGAGGTAGATCCACAGAGGCTGGATCCTGTAGCCCCCTCTCCATCAACTTCACTGTTTTCTTGAAATTATCTTAAATGGATCTAGGCCATCAGAAACAATGTTTCTCAATGGCTCGACATAAGTTGGTAGATGGATCCTCATTTACAGATTCCACCAATCAGAGCTCAAGTTTGCACCAAAAACTTAATTTGCTTTCAGAGTATCTCCGGACATCAAGGGAGAGCCAGCAAAAGAGATGTGGCCGTGGAGGGTGAGTCCAGCGTTCTGTTGATAACGTTCCAGCGATGAGATTAGTGCACCTGGGAGACATTCTAAACTCTAGGATCGATTCCAGAGCATTCCGT
The DNA here is from genome assembly GCA_902168325.1 of Peromyscus nudipes. Taxonomy (NCBI): domain Eukaryota; kingdom Metazoa; phylum Chordata; class Mammalia; order Rodentia; family Cricetidae; genus Peromyscus; species Peromyscus nudipes. The sequence continues at coordinate 35,782 of CABHPH010155200.1, read as the reverse complement.
GGGAATACTTTCTGATGTCTTCTGCCAACCAAAATAGAATATGATATTCTCCAGTTTGTTTCTACCTTATATCAAAAAGGCTTTTTACCTATTTCTTCATCAAGAGGCCTTATTTGTCCATACACAAAAGGCTCCGAAGCCAGGAATGCCTGGATTTGACCTCCACCTGGAATTGTAGACAACTGACATATTGTTTGGGACCTAGCGGCTGTATATCAGGTTTCTTTTAAATCCCATATTGTGCCAAACTTAGACTAGTTACCAACCACCCTCACCGCCCCCCCCAAAAAAGTCATGCTGAGACACCAAAAACACATCTGCTCAGTAGAGTGCTCAGAAGTGACCTATGTGTTTCTTCAGGTTTTTCTTCTGCTGAGCAAAGTGTCTATTTTAGGTAACATGTCCCTTGAATCTGACAAAAGGAACTTGTCAGGCGCTGAGATGCATTGCGTGTCCTTTCCCTGTTTCAGGAAACTGGCAATTCTCCATGTACTGTTCTGTCGCTTTCACTATTGACGGTTCCCCTGTCAACAATCTCTCAGCAGCCACATGCAAGCCATCGGGGCTTCCTTCCACCTTTCTCAGCTCCCAGATGCAGCTGAATCATCCCAGCATTCCGAGCCCCAGGGTACACAGCCTGCTGGTCTGTTTAGGTCACTGATGAAAGCCGGTGGAGCTGGGATGAGGAGAGAGTCAGGTAGAGTAGGTCAATCTCCTTTCATGAGTTTGTTGGGTACGTACTGGCTGACCATCATGCTAGGTGTTCAGGCACTAGGCTGTGTGTGGATACTTAACTCTTTGCAGTATCTCTTTGAGAACAGGGAGAGCCTGGGGAATGAACAAGATGCTCTCATACAATCTCATCTCACGCTGTGTGTAAGGCCTCTCTGTCAATGTCATATGTCTCCAAGTTTTAAACAAGTTATAACCTACAACAGGTAGTACCAGAACTATACAGTGACCAGGGTGACCTGTGACAGAAGAAAAGGCTTCTTAGTTGGACGGTCTTTGTGGGAGGGAGTCCTAAATAGTCCTTGAAAAGTAAGACACATTCAATCACGTGTTTTTTCACATGGTCTCAACAGGAAATTACACTAAGATATTGTACAAAGAGGAGTCAGCAGCAAAGATAGCCCTTGCCTTTCCAGAGATGTCCATTTCGCCAGAGCTCTTCTTTACAGGGAGCTAGGAAGTAAGTGTGTTCCGCTCTGGGCAAGCTAGAGCTCTCTCTCCAGGGCCTCAGCGAGCCCTGGCAACTGACTCCTGATCTCTGGCCTCTCTTCCACCACCTCCCAGGAGGTGTTTCCTTTCTGATGTTAGAGATTTGTGACTCAGTCACGCTGTCTTACAGACATCCAAAAGCGACTTTCCCCTTCTGTAGCCTCAGCAGACAAGTCACCCAGAAAACGGGTTCTGATAACAGGAGGCTTACAATGGAGGTTACAGGTTACAGTTTGAAATGGAGTGTGGAGTTGTTGCCAACTGTTCTGACTGCAGAGGAGCTTTGGGGTTCTAGAGCCTCCAAGGAGGCAGGACAAAGAGAGAGTGGAGTCACTGGCCCTCTGAGAGCCCTGGGTGCCTTTTCTTCTCCCCAACTCTGTCCCTGTCCTCTGGCAGCTGATATTCACTCTCTTCCTTTCATGAATTGCCCTCCTTCCTTCTTGTCACCTCTTGACTCCAGCAGGGTCCAAAGGTGAGGGTAAGCACCAGGACTCAGGAGTGTATGTGTTCTTGACCAAGGAATGTACGTGTCCTTACCTGTATGGAACACAGAGGATAGAGACCCTGGGGGAATAGGAGTGAAGTGATATGGTGCTCTATGGGTCCCTGTAAAGGTTTGCATGTCTGATGGCCCCCTCCTAGCCCCGCACCCTGATAAGATTAGCATAGAACCAGAGGGGCCCATCTCTGAGCAGAAGACATCCTTTGGCTTCCCAAAGCAACATTCCTCTCCAAGAGCATGGCATTCTGTGAGAAATAGATGGATGGCACATAGCCTTTTCTTGTCTGCATAAATCCCTACTCAGTACTGAAGGTCAGATGCTTAAACTACAAAGGTTGCCCATCCTCTGCCCGCCCTACCATATTTGCGTCGCCCCTAGAGCCAAGAGCATCGAGAACCAAAAAGAGGCAGCAGCTTTCAGCCTTTGGTTCAAACTCCAATAAGTTTTAAGGTCAAGCTAAAAACCTTCCATGTCAGCAAGGATATGGGACCCTAAGCAGCTTCCAGGTGCTGTGAGAAGGACTGGCCAGTCAGAACCTAAGGGATGATGTCGTCTAAATCTAGCCATGGCTGGGAACAGGCTCAACCCAGTTCTTCAGACCAAGTTGTTAAAGCTTCAGGAATTTTAAGAAAGCCAGTCAAGAAATATAGCCATCATTAAAAGTTAAATACAATTAAATCAGTTATATTTTAAAGCAATATCTATTCAAAACTCATCACTTTCTACTTATTTTGCTACGTTTTTCTACTAACCATGCCCTTGAGGTAATAGATGCCTAGTATATCTCTATTATGGAAGTACTATGTAATGGTGTCCTAGTGGACATATATTCCCAATGACAGGGTCAACGACATTATACTGAGCTCACCCACAGTGATAATAGTTTTAGCAAGAAAAGCAGCCCATACTATAGGTCAGACTCCTCCTGCCCCTATATAACCCCAGGCATTGGTAAACATTTACCAACATCTTACTGTCTGAAGCCCTGAAGAATATTTAGCTTCCTATAACTCAGCAGTCACATGCTTTGCTAGCAGGCAAAGGCCCTGGGTTCACAGGGAAAGAGCTTGGGCCTCCCCACATACAGACCCAGGCCCAGTGGAATTGAATGTCCCCTCGGGCTTGTGAGTCAGCATTCCATTACCCACAAGTACAGGGGAAGGAAAGATTTAGCAAGAACTCATGCCAGTACTCAAAGGCTTCCTTTTACACTCACATTTGGCTCAGAATAGGGCCAGCCATGCAGAGAACCCACCGGCCTCTGGGTGTGTTGTACCTTCAGGGAAAACTGCAGAAAGTTGGTTGTTTCATGCACATTCCCAAACGTGGTTGTATATCCTCTGCCTGACCCAGGCAAACACCGGACAGACCATGAACTCTTTATCAGTGTCTGAAAAGGAAAGCCGGAGAAGAGGTTCTTCTTCACGGTGCACTTCCGCCTTGGTTGCCTGCTCAGCCTACAACTCCGCCCTGCTTTTGGCCATGGGATCCCGGCAGTGGTCCTGTCCTTGCTTTGGGTGTATGGGTGTTTTGGCTTTGTATTCTTTCTCTTCTCTATTTTCAGTGCTGTGTCTGCTGTCCCACTGTTTGGTCCAGCCCCCCTCCCCCATTGTACTGTATATATGTGCTGCATGTATGAGACCTCAATAACTCCCATTTCAGGTTTCTGGAGTTCCCTTCTCAGAGTTCAGCTGATCCTGCTGTGAACTCATCTTTCCGGTATGGCTCCTCTGTGTCTCGTTTCCGATTGCCAAAATGTTGGGCCAAGTGTGTTTTCACAAATGTCCCAAGACAGCCATGTGTGTGTATCCTTATGAAAGGGCATGCTCTGTGTGGGATGGCTCGTGTACAGCGTAAATCTATCACATGTGGAAGTGTGTATACATTTATATGCCAGATAGCTACCATTCATGTAACAGCTACAAAGATATTTAATGTACATCAGATTAATAAAAGAGCATTTTTTTGCTCCATTATATTCAAATAAAGATTACTGTGTGACTGCCCTTCCCTTCCAAACAAATGGCCCTCGAGACGCAAGCATAGTTTGCTGGGTGTGCTGGGGCAAGCTTGTATGTAATCCCAGTGTTCAAGAGGCTGAAGGAAGAAGGTTGGAAGTTTGAGGCCAGCCTGGGCCACATAGGGAGACCCTGTCCTGCAGAGGGGGATGGAGCAAAACAAATGAACAAACATGAAGCCCATGTTTACGTTCTTGGTTCTAGAGAAAGCCAGTTCCTGGGGTGCAGGCCAGTTTTAGTTGCTTTTGTAGGCTGGTTCCATGGGTACTGGTGTGTTGTTGATTTTACAGGGATCCTTCCCAACGGTTACCTAGGGCCACTGGGGAGAAAACACTGGGGGAGGGGGTGAAGCAGATGCTTGTGTTATTTGGTCCTAAAGCAAGAACAGTTAACAGATTTCTGTCCACACATCGCCGCTAATTAATTGATATTGACTGTTTAGAACATTCATTTGAGAACAATGAAGGGGGAGAGATGCTATATTTGATGATGTTCAAATTATAAGTGGAAACAGAGGCTACAAAGCCTCCTATTTGCTGTTCCCCAAAGAAGACTTTTGACAGAAGACCTAGGTATCCCTTTGTTCTTCTTTAATATAGGGTCTTGCTGAGTTTGACAGGCTACACTCCAGGGACCCTCTTACCTCTTTTTCCAGGGTAGCCATGACTACTAGCTCATATCATGGCATCCTCCCAAGAATTTGAGTTTCTAACTGTGTATGTGTCTGTGTGAGTATACACCATTTGTATGCAAGTACCTGAAAAGAACTACAGAAAGCATTGGATCCCCTGCAGCTGGAATTGCAGGCCAGTATAAGCTGCCAGTGTGGGCGCTGGGAACAGAACTTGGGTCCTCAGGAAGAGCACAGCACTCTTAACCATCTTCCAAGCACCAAGAACTTTTACAAACAGCAAAGTTATCACAATGTGAGTTGACAACATTAATGATAACCCAGGTTCTTTCTCTCTTTCAGATCAGCTCTCCTTAGTGTACTGGTTTTCATCCCCATAGGGGTTCAGACTAGTGGCAGGAACTCTAAATAGCACATCTTGACATAAAAATCTAAGGGCCAGAAATAGAGGAGAAAATTCTGAGTCCTTCAGCAGACTTCCCTGTCTCATTGGCTGGATTTGTATCATCTAAACACTCCTAAACCAATCCCAGGGAATGGGATCATGAGTACCATACTGCTTAGAGCAGACAAGATTCATGTCTCCACAGGGCCAGAGAGGAGCTGGCCTCCCTTGAAGCTAGTGGCTTCTGACTGTCTGAACATGTGGGAGTCTGTTGGAGTCCAGGTTCTTGTGGGGAGGAGAGAGGAATGAGGAAGTATTAGATAGAAAGATAGAAGGAGACGATAAGAAAGACAGAGACACAGGATAGCTTCGGGAGGGCCCTGGGTCAATACCCAGTCATCTCAAGATTTATTCCAAAGGGCTTTTTATACAATGCCAAGGGGAGAGGCAAAAGACCTCCTCCTTTCAAGATCAAAGCACAACGTACAGCCAAGTGTAGACTCTTCAAAATACCTGGTAACCACGCCCATGGCCAAATCATCCTATTATGCAGCCCTACTGGGTAAAGCAAGTTCAGATTCTCTGACCTTGAGTAAGGCCTTACTAGAGAGCCTCTGTGGGCCTCCGCATGAACACCTTTGGGATTTCATGAGCAAGGAGTGAGGAAAAGTAGAGAGGAGACTGTGAGTGCTGGAGCAGGCTGTCTAATAATAGTAGCCACATGCACCATTTATATTTAAATTTAACTACAGTCTAGAATTCAGTTGCTCAGGCACCCTTAGCTGTATTTGGGACACTTAACTGTCACCTGTGACTGGTGATTATCGTTTTCTACAGCACAAATATAGAGCATTCCACCATCATGAAGATTCTATTGGCACCTTTCTTTCTATAGGCTTCCTTCTCTTGGTACCTATCTTCACTTCTTATAAGTGTTCTCCCCCAAGGTTCTCTCTTGTTGACACAGCAACCCTATCCTCAGCTCATCCATGACTCCATGGAGGTCTTAACCTTTCAGATCTGGACACTTTAAAAAAACAAAAGCAAAATCAAGGTCTTCTTATGTAGCCCAAGCTGACCTTGACTCACGTTTCTCTGACCTCTCACCTTCTTGAGTCCTGGGACTTCAAACCTGTGCCACCACAGCTGGCCTTAGTCCACCTTTTTAAAAAGCTATCCCCAAGGTCTTAGGTTTGATTAAGAATAAAACTGCAGCCAGGTGGTGGTGGTACTTGCCTTTAATCCCAAGCAATCAGGATGCAGAGGCAGACGGATCTCTGAGTTCGAGGCCAACCTGCTCTACAGAGCTAGTTCCAGGACAGTCAAAGCTATAGAGAGAAACTTTTCCCAAAATAAATAAATAAATAAATAAATAAATAAATAAATAAATAAATAAATAAATAAATAAATAAATAAAAATAAAAACTGCTATTCACTCACTTTCCTTTCTTTTCTGTTTCATGATGAGACTTTGATGAGAGCAAGCACAAGATGCTGTATGTCTCAGGGATGATGGAGCATAGGAGGCTAGGATGCAGATGAATTGAGCAGGGAATAGTATGAGTTCTTTTGCCTTCTTTCTTTGCAACTTTTTCTAAGTATATGTGATGTGAATTTGTGTGTACGCTTATTTACTGGGTGTGAGCTTGAGTGAATGCAGGTGCTTGTGCATGAATAAATGTGTGTGCACATGCATGCACACACATGGAAACTGAAGTTGACGCCAGGTGTCTTCCTCAATTGCCCTGTATTTATTGAGGCAGAGACCTCTTGTTGAACCTAGAGCTCACCAATTCTGGCAAATCTATCTATCCAGCTTGTCCCCAGATCCCCTGTTTAGACTTCATACTGAAATAATAGGCAACTGCCATCTCCTCCTGACTGAGCTTTTAAGTTTGCACAGTATTGTGCTTTGAAAGAAAATGGCCCCCACAGGAAGTGGCACTGTTAGGAGGTGTGGCTTTGCTGGAGTAGGTGTGGCCTTGTCGGAGGAAGTGTGTCACCGTGAGGGTGGGCTTTGAGGTCTCTTTTGCTCAAGATACTGCCAGTTTCAGACCATTTCCTGTTGCCTACAAGATGTAAGACTCTCAGCTATTTCTCCAGCACCACATCTGCCTGCATGCCACCATGTCCTACCATGATGATAATGGGCTGAACCTCTGAACTGTAAGGGAGCCACCCCAGTTAAATGTTTTCCTTTATAAGAGTTGCTGTGGTCACGGTGCCTCTTCACAGCAATAGAAACCCTAACTAAGGCATACGGTGAGTGCTTTATCCACTGATCTCTCAACTCGTCATCCCTTTGTGAGTGAGACAAGGTCTCAGGTAGCCCAAATGAGCCTTGTGTTTCTGATCATCTTGCTTCTACCTCCCAAGTGCTGGGATTATGAGTATGTGCCGTCATGGCCTGGCTTCTTTATTTTTCAACCATTTCAGGTGATTGAAGCTCATGCACACTAGGCAGGTGCTATACCACTGAGTTAGGTCCTTAGTCCTCCCTCGTTGAGAGTTCTAAGGACAATATTTATAAGCCTGGCTCGGTCCAGTGTCAGAACCATTCTCATTGTGTGCAACTAAGCAATCTGTGGGTTACACCAAGGCAACGTAATCCTGGGAGTGTGCCTTTTCTTGATGATTGATGTCCAACAAATGAAGTCACCATGATTACTTGTATTCATACATTAGCTGGTTATGTCTGCCATAAGAAATGACCTCAGACTGAGAAGCTTAACCAAGATTTATTCTCTTGCAGTTCTGGAGAGTTGAAGTAGGAGATCAAGGTATGAGGCTGTCGGTTTCTTCTAGAGCCTTCTCTTTTTAGTTGTCCGTGGCCACCTTGTTCAGATGGTTTCACATAGTCTTCCCTCCGTGTATTTCTGGGTCCTAATATCTTATAGGGACACTGGTCTGTATTGGGTAAGGACCCCCAAATGATCTCATTGTAGTTTTACTTAAAGATCCTGTCTCCAAACATAATTACATTCTGGGGTCCTGAGGGTTTAGGGGATGAACCTATGGATTCAGAAAGAACATACTTTCAGCCCATCTCACTATCCCAAGTGCTACTGATTTCACTGTCCTTGTGGATGGTCACATTTTTTTTTCATATGTGTATAGAATGTGACTCAATATGCCTCTGCTCACATAAAGGATAGCATGGGTGCTGTGCGTATATTTACACTTGTAATGAGCTGTTCATATACAGAGGGAGGTCAAGAAAGAGCAATCCAGGACCGACCCTTGGACCCTGCACTCATAAGCCCAGAGGCAGACAACACAAGGGCAGACCCAGTCTGTGAAGTCTGTGTCAAGCTGTTCTTACAGCCATGGCTGTTTGTCTCCTTCTGCCTCTCTCCTCTTTAGAACTCCACAGGAAACCATGCTTTCATAATAGAACTCTTTTCTTCGCGCCAGACATCAGGGATGCGTCCTACAGCCTCTGAGCAAAACAACCCTGTAGACCTCCGGCATCACCCTGGTCCTGTAAAGCTTCCTCCAAGACAGTGGCCTGGTTGAGCCCTGGTGGCTACAAGAAGAGCTAGGGAAGGGAAGGGTCCTGGAGCATGGGTAAGACCATGTTACCAGCCCCGAGTACAATTCCTTTGTTAGGTGGGCACAGCACAGGCAGCATCTCCTCCTGTAATTTGCAGTCCAGACACCAGGTGGAGAAGTGAACCCCACAAAGGAGACAAGCTCCACAAGCAAGCTAGGCTCCTGCCACCACAGGGACTCCTGGGGCCAGAAAGGAGGAAGTAAAGGAGGTAGGGTAGTCTGGGGTCCAAGTCCAAGGCTCCAAGCATCCCTGCAACCCCCTGCCTGCAGTGTCTGTCTGCACCCACACTGCTCCAGAGCCAAGGCGAAGGCAGAAGAGGCAACTGAGTCTACACAGTCGTCACTCAGTTGCATCCTCTTCCCTCAGGTAGCACTTTGGACGGAAGTGCCCTTTGGATGGAGGTTTCCGAGTACAACCCATCAGCAAATTCAGGCTCGGGGAGGGCTGTAGGGAAAGCTAGAGTGCTGACAGGGGAAGCTTGGCGATCAAAGCTGCCCCGGCTCCTCCTTTAGTTCTCCAAAACTGCGGCCATGCACAGCCCGACTGCAGGCTGTCGGCTGTCCCCTCTCAGGAGCCTTGCGGTGCTGTCCACCCCTGTTGAAACCTGCCGCGTTTTCCAACTTCTGAAAGCTTAGGCTTTTGTGAACCTCCATGCTCTGCCCACACCGATGGCTCTGAACCTCAGAGGTGGAGGCAGGGAGTCTCCATTTGGGCTGGTTTAGTTTGGTTTGGCTGTGGGTGGGGTTTGGCGGTGGGAGGTAGAGAATGGGGGGGGGAGTGGGAGGATGGGGCTGGGCAGGGGGTGGGGGGAATGGGGGGAATGGAGGGGAGTTGGGGAGGGCTCCCAGAGGAAAGAAAACTACAAAGACAAATTTAATTACAAAAGCAGCTGTTTAAAGTGTGAAAAGAAATCCCCATAATTTACAAATTCTAAAAAGCTGATAAATATAACAAGCCATAACAAAATCCAGAAAAATAATAATAGTTTTATTAACTTCCTGACACGCCTCTATAATTACTTTCCATAGTTTTTGGCTGTATATTCTTTGCATGACTTCATGTAGTAATAACTTTGCTATCTGTGTTGGGTAGACAAAATAGAAAGATAAAAGTTCAATTTTGCTTTCTACTAGTCTTGTTTTGTTCTATGACACCACACCTTGTTATGTAGCTCAGGCTGACTTTGAACTTGCAATCTTTCTGTCTCAGCCTCCTGTGTGGCACTGTGCCTGGGCAGGTTCTGTGAGAGCCAAAGTTACATTTTTAGTTTTAATGACTATTTCTAAAAGATCCATGAAACAAAAATGCCTCTGATCTTCAAGCCCCTTGCCCAAAGACAGATAGTTCCTGAAATGCTGGAGGCTGTTTACAGGAGATAGCAAGCCACATGGGTTCACTCCCCCAAACAAGTTTGTTTGACCCATCTGCACTGGCTGTGCTTGATCACATGTGGGCGGGAAGTTCACAGGCAGGAAATACGTCAGGATGTATGCTTGCCCCTGATTGGACCTGATGGGAAATACTTGAAGCTGCTGCAAATTGTGAGTCCATTTGCTGGGAACCCTGGTGTGGACCGGGCCAGAGCCCATCCACCTGGTCAGTATTTAATTAAAGCTTGCTTCAAATTTGGCTTTAAATTGTGGTAGTGGTCTTAACAATTTCTACTAATCTTGAATGTTCTCCTGTTTGTCCCCCACTTCTCACATACTTTCCAGGGTCAGCACACAGGCCACATTCATGTTTGTCATCCAGGCGCTAACACTGTACCTTTGAGTCAAGATACAGGTAAATGAGCAAGGGCAGCCTTGTACTCCTGGAAGCCACTCCTCCAGTGGGCCAGTGAGGAAAAACTTTCCAACCACCAAAGCGACTTTGAGCAACACAAACATATGCCCCTGAACCCAAACTGAATATATCCCCCAACTCATTCCTGAGGGCTTATCCCCAAACCGTCCAGGCCCTACCTAACAATGGGACAAGTTTGAAGGCGTAAAGACAGAGTCGGACCAAGTAGCAGTTTTAACCGATTAAGGAAACAATTTATTATTACTTGTGATTTTCCCAGTTGCGCAAAAATAGTCAAAAGCCTATGACCGTGTGAACAGCTAGGCCCCTCGAAGCCCCTCAGAAGCGGCCTTTGAAAATGGGGGAGTGAAAGGCTTCCGCTTCATTCACTTCCGGGTAAACATTCCTTTGAATCTGAAAGGCAGGCAGGCAGGCAGATGTGGGTCTGAATCCTGACCTTGCTACTTAGCAGCTATGTGAGGAGGAAGTGAAAATTAGCGCTTTTGAACATTCATTTCTGCAACTCTGTGTTAGAAATGATGACAGTTTGTATTTTCTTTGGAGCCTGTGAGGATTGAAAAAAATGTACAGAAAAAGCCTAGCAAAGTGCCTGGTACACACCCACCCAGCAAAGGGCAGCCTATAATTGTCAGCACGGGTTCAAATCTGCTTTAAGACGTACGTTATTGTCTATGCCCCCACCCCACCCCCGCTTTGACTACAGGGAGCCAAGTCTCCTTAGAGCACTCAGACATGGTGGCAAGGTTGCAATGGGATCCTGGTATTGCCCAATGCTCCCAAAACTGTGGCAAGCCAGGAGTGGTGGCACATGTCCCTTGTCTCAGCACTTGGGAGTCTGAGACAGGAGGATAGGCATGCATGGGGGGGGGGGGCATGGCTCTGACAGTTGAGTAGAGGAAGAAAGGGATGTCTAACATATATGGGGGCCTTACCAACTGCAGCCATCCTGGAGTTCAGCACAAGGCATGGTGGACCTGCCCCTCCTCCTGTTAACCAAGGCTTTGCCATTCATTCTACGGGTTCAAAGGTGATTGAGATACAGCATTTGACCAATGCTCCAGGTCTTCGCCCGTCACCGCTGCATGAGTCTCACCTGAGGAAAATGTCCCAAGGAAAGGAACAAGGATCACTCGCTCACAATAGGCAAAGTTAACAAGGTAGTAGTGGGAGAAATGAATAATTGACAGAGAGGAACAGAATCCAAGGCAGTGTCACCCGATCTCCTGGTCGTATGGGAAGGTAACACGGAGAGCCATTGGTGATATCCTTGGAGCCCACGTGATCAGAACCTACAGAGCACTTGGGAGATGGTAAAAGAAGGACAGTGTCACCAAGAGATAAGATCTCGGTCTCTAGATGAAAACTGATTCAATCAAATTCAAATCAAAGTTCAATTCAGTTTCCCAACAACAGGAAGGTTTTGTGCCTGTCACCTCAGTACTTGAAAACGGCTAAAGCAGAAAGAATGACAAATTTGAGGCTAGCCTGAGCTAAATTGAGAGACCCATCTAAAGAAACAAATCATACCTCCCCACCCTAACCTCCCCAAATAAGAATATGTATTTCCTTGTTTGAAAAGTTTGACCAACAAAATTCAAGTGCACAACACACACGCTTTTTATTGTACATAGTTAAAAGTGTGCAACATGCTTGTGTGCGTATGTGTTATTGTGTATGCACATGTGAAGGTGTACCTGCATGTGTGTGAGTGTGGGTGTGTGGAAGCTAGATGTCAAGGTTCCACACTGGGTGTCTTCCTCCATCTCTTTTCCACCTTCTTATTTGAAACAGGATCTCTCACAAAACCTGAAGCCTGTCAGCTGGATCCTCCTGTCTCGGCACCCCCACCCAGAACTGGGATTACTGCACCCAGCTTTTTAGGTGGATGTTGGGGATCCAAGCACAGAGCCCCATGCTTGCATATCAAGTTCTTTACCTACCAAATCATCTACTCAAGCTCCATAAAACATGACTCTTTACATGGATAGAACACATTCTCTTAATCATGTCCTCTAATGCTTAGAAATTCCTAATTTTAGGACAAGAGTATAGCTCAGAGGTGCACCTGCCCAGTATGTGCAAGGTCCTGGGTTCAATCCCCAGAAACATACACACATACACACCAACATTCTGAATATCAGTATACTCTAAGTTACCAACCTTACCATTTAGGTTAGTGCTGCAAAGATCGTAAGTCTTTGTCTACTTCAAGGTCATGAAGACACCCTCTTCACCTAGCAATTTTGCTGGGTTTTTTATGTCAAATTTCCATCTGTATTCTGCTAGAATTTATTTTGTGCATCTTTGGTATTCATCAGCAAGTCAAAAGACTGCATTCCTGCAGTAAAAGGGTGATCCTCGGAGTTACAGAGACCTTGGCAATTCAAATCATCAACCATGGATTTTTATCCAGAAAAGATAAAGAACTCCTACGAGTCAATAAAAGTAATCCAAGTTGAGCATATTGAACCAAAATTCTAAATGCACCAGTTTCGGATTGAATTAGGAATTGAAATCGAAATGTAACCCACAAGCTCATGTTTTGAACGTTTAGTCCCCAGCTGGTGCCTGCTATTTGGGGAGGTGGTGGGAGCTTTGGGAGAAGGGGTCTAGTTGGAGGAAGTGAGTCACTGAGAGGCATGCTTTGGAAGGTTGCAAGTGGTCCCCAGTCCTGTCCTCTTTTTCTGTTTCCTGTTGGCCGTGAGGTAAAGACCCTTCTCTATCATAGGCTCCATCGTGTTCTTCCTCACCACAAGCTCAGAATCAAGGACTATGGCCTGAAATTTCTGAAAGTATGGGATAGAATAAGTCCTTTATCAATAAGTTATTTGGAGCACAGCTACACTACACGGAAGTAACCAGTACAATTCCAAAATTTCATTTTGGGGGTGTTGACGTGATTTCACAAGTGGAAAATTTCACATTGTATAACTTCGTTCAGTGCACAAAATTATTTAAAATACTCTGGAAGTGTAGAAGTGAGGCACAATAGGGCACAATTGTAATTCCAGCCAGTGCATTCAAGAGGCTGAAGCAGGAGAATCACAAGTTCAAGGTCAGCCTGAGCTACCAGGGAGAATTTTGTCAGTTTGGCTATATAATGAAACTTCATCTTGAATAAAGATGAAATGAGAGGGGAGGTGTAGCTCAGTGGGACAGCCTTGTTTAGATACACGAAGCCCTTGGTTCAGTCCACAGCACCAAAAAGAGAAAAGAAGAAACAAAAGAAGGTTGTATATAAAATCATCTTCAGGCCATGCGGTGGTGGTACACGCCTTTAATCCCAGCATTCGGGAGGCAGAAGCAGGCAGATCTCTGAGTCCCGAGTTTGAGATTAGCTTGATCTACAGAGCAAGTTCCAGGACACAGAGAAATCCTGTCTTGAAAAACAAAACAAAAGAAAAATCATCTTTGGGTTGTGTGTATAAGAGATATGTGTACAGCCGAGCACTAGGCCAAGCTCTGGGAGTCCAGTTGACGAGAGGGAGGAGGACTTGTATGAGCAAGAGGAGTCAGGATCATGACAGGGAAACCCACAGAGACAGCTGACGTGAGCTAGGTGGGAGCTCACAAATTCCGGACCGGACCGACAGCTAGGGAGCCTGCATGGGACTGACCTAGATTCTCTGCAGGTGAGTGACAGTTGTGTGGCTTGGTCTCTTTGTGGGGCTTCTAGCAGTGGGATCAAGATCTGTCCCTGGCGCATGAGCTGGCTTTTTGGAACCTATTCCCTACGGTAGGATGCCTCGCCCAGCCTTGATGCAGGGGAAGAAACTTGGTCCTGCCTCAACGTGATATGGCATGCTATGTTGACTCCCATGGGAAGCCTGTCCCTTTCTGAATAGAGGAGGAGTGGAATGGGGGGGGGGTAGACTAGAGGTAGAGGGGGCATGGGAAGGAGGAGGAAGGGGAAACTGTGATTGGTTTGTAAAATAAAAGAAAAAAATTAATTAAAAAAAAGGAATACCCTAAAGAGGGGGGGGGTGTAATTGAAATGAATTTTATAGCTACACTTAGACATTACTCCCAAGGAATCTCATTACATATATGTAGATGTAACCAACCGTCTTATTAAATAAGAGACACAGAGCCAATGTAAAGATAAAAGCCCAAGAGGTCAGAGCTAAGAGCCTTACCCGCTTTCCGCCAGCTAGCCTCTCCCGCCAAGAGACCTCTCCGAAAAGGAACTACTTCCTGTGCGTTCCCCTTTAAATAGAGTTCTGTTCTGCCTTCTCATTGGTCGTAAACCCAACTACGTGACTGCCTCGTCACTGCCTGTCTGTACAGACCTCCAGACACACATTGGAGCGTGTGTCTCCAATGCCGGCAGTATCCTTGAACACACAGAGATCTACCTAGTTTTGCTTACCAAGTGCTGGGATTAAAGGCGTGCACCACCACCGCCCTGGCTTTCCCTATGGCTTGCTAATAGCTCTGACCCCTAGGCAACTTTATTTATTAACATACAAATAAAATCACATTTCAGCACAAATAAAATACCACTATACATATATGCAGACATTCCAAAAATCAAAGGAAAATCCGGAACACTTCTGGCTCGAAGCATTTCAGATAAGGGTTATGGCACCTCTATAACCAAATAGAAAAGGAACTTAGGTGAATAAAAACTCGACATAAAGTCCAAAGAAAATGGCTTTTTTTTTTTTAAGACAGGCCTCTAGCCTCTGCCTCCCAAGTGGTAGGCTTAGGATATGCATCCTCATGCCAAGCCTGGACTCGAAGCTCCTATTTCTGAGCATGTTGGCTATATCTAATGGAATGATGGAGTATGCTGTTTCTGCTCACAAATGGCAGTTGTGCAGCTCAAAATCTGAGCTCTGGGGCAGCTGTCAATCTGAGCAGTGATATCACTCGGTTCATAATTCATTGTACTTACATAAAGGGGGCTGGAGCCAGGCATGTATGGGTAGATACTTAACAACCTAGTGTCTGTGGATTCCCGGTGTAATTCCTGCCAGGTTTGACTTCAGATCAGCAGTGTGAAGCCTCTCTACATGGAGATGAGAAGCACCAAACCAGCAGTGTGAAGCCTCTCCACA
>CABHPH010155200.1:0-20595 GCA_902168325.1 Peromyscus nudipes | reverse complement strand
ACATGGAGATGAGAAGCACCAAACCAGCAGTGTGAAGCCTCTCCACATGGAGATGAGAAGCACCAAACCAGCAGTGTGAAGCCTCTCCACATGGAGATGAGAAGCATCAAACCAGCAGTGTGAAGCCTCTCAACATGGAGATGAGAAGCATGCTTACAGAGTATTTCTATGGGGCGGATAGATACAATAGAGAGAAACAACCCCAAGACTATCAGTAAGAGTAAATGTAGTGAAAATAACCCGGAAGTGATAAGTTCTGAGGGTTCACCACTTCCACTTTGGAATATTTAATTCACATAGTTGTAACTTCCCATAATTTAACGTTTGACAACTGGCGGTGATTAAACAGCATTGCAAACATCTCGAAATTGTAGCAGTTTGCTCTAGAGCCAGTACTGCAGCAGCCCAGGGGTGGTAACCCCGGGGGTTCATTTGCAGCCTTCAGTTCCCTGCTACGCTACCATCAGAGGAGAAGAGAGAAGAGTTAGGAAGTTCAGCATCCACGGTGTGACAGTCACTGTGGCCCGCAGTTCAGCCATGGTTATTGTTTCGCTTCCCCCTCACGTTCATCTCAGAGGAAAGAGGTTAATCCACATTCCACTGTGTCTGCCCTCATCACCATTGCATCATTGTGAGGCGCCTTGGACCATGCCTTACACACACAGCAGACACAGATGGAGTGGGTAGCTGTTCCAGCTGTGACCTGGAAGTACTACCCCCAGTGAGGCTTCTGGTAACTGTCATGCCTACCTATGACCTGCCCCTGAGGCGGGGCTGAGATGGGAGCCCTTAAGGCCCGAGGTCCAGATGTGCCGGCTCTCTTGGTTCCTGTGATCCTGGATGCTGGATGGTAGACCTAGTGGAGTTCTCCAGAGAACACAGCTGGACTGCACCTCACCTCTCCTGGATCCTGTAACCCATCCCTTTACTTGTTGTAAGTTACCCCAAAATAAACCTCCCTTTTAACTACATGGACTTGCCTTAATTATTCCCCCAATACACAGGATTAGTATCTATTGCTTGAATAGATGAATGAAACTTGGCTCCTTGGTACACATTCAAGGTCATCTAGGGTCTGACCCCTGCCACCTCCTTCTGCCTCCTTTCCCTCCACACCCAAGTCCACAGACACCAACTAGACACAGCATGCTGCCAGATGACAATCCTGCTGTCCCTTGTACCTACAAGGCCCTTCCACCATGCTTCCTTCTCAGGTCAGGTTTACTTAGAAACAGACTAAGAGTGAGATTTTTAACACAGGCAGTTTGTTGGTAAGGGCTCTTGGGAATAGCTGCCTAAGAACAGAGAAGGACATGGCAGAGAGAAATCTCTAGTGTGTTGCAACGGGAAGCTCTGTGGAATTGTCCCAAGGGAGGCAAGAGGTGGAGCCTTTCTTTGCACCCCCATTCGTACCTCATGTTTGGATGAGAGTCTGAAAGTAGGGGGATGACTTTGGGGGAAGCAGCTGCCATCCTAGAGGGACTCAACTGTGAGACCTTAGATTTAACACTCCAGACTACTAGGGATCAAGTGCCTCTGGCTGCAGACTGATCTGGACTGCCTACCTTGACGTCCCCTCTGTCTGCTCTGTGGCTGACTTACTATGGCAACCAAAACAGGGGTCACTGGATTAAAAATGCAGGAGGACCATCTCCTCTACCTGACACCAACCTCACCTTTGTCTCACTGACACACTTAAACCTGCACCTAGCTGCACCAGAAGAGGAGGAACATGAAGAGTTTGACTCTATGTACCACGAAAATTTCAGAGCTAGACATGGCTGCTCACACATAATTCCAGCACTTGGGAGGCTGGGGCAGAAGGGCTACCTAAAATTGAAGGCTATCCTGAGCTCACATAGTAAATACTAGGCCAGCCTGGACTAGAGAGTGAGAACCCTGTCTAAACAAAGAAACACACAAATCCTTCAAAGACTTCCAAAGAGAACATACAGAAATAGATATATGTTTTTAGCCTTCACTTTGGTAGATTACCCCTTAATGCTGGGGATTGAATCTGGGGCAGCTAGGCAAGCACTCTTATATTATCGCCGAGCAACATCCCCCATCCTTAGTTTTTGAGACATGATCTAATGTAGCCCAAACTGGCCTTCAGAGTCCTCCTGCTCTAGCTTCCTAAGTGTTGGGATTACAGACATGTGCTACCACCCGTATACCACAATAACCTCATGTGTTCAGTTGGAGACTTACTTTAATATGTACAAGCAAGAGAGTTTCCACACGCCCCCAACAGAAACCAACTCCTCATTGACAGCCTTGTGAGAGCCTTGACTTCTACTACTGTTCAGACACTGGGCTCTAGAGTCGTGAAGCTCCTCCTCTTGTGAGCTGTCTGTTTAAAATGGTGCAAGGATTGGATAACCACAAATCTACATGTTCTGAGGTACCATTTCCCCTATTCCATTCTCCATGTGTGAGATTTTCTTCTCCTCAGGCCCTGCAGCTGCTGGAGAAAAAAGTAAATACATTCAACAAGATGTCCTGCCTGTTGCCTTGTTACTGAAATGATGAGCTTCCAATCAGCAGCCAGTGTTATGGAGACTGGCGAGCTGGCCTCAAGTCTGCAACAAGGCAAGACATTCCATGGGACAAAGAAGCAGGCTGATGTGACATACAGAGGAAGGTGACCAGAGGTAAAGTAAAGGACTAGTGGTCTACACATGTGTGCTATGCAGCTCTCCATAGCGAACGGCATTACATGCTCTGAGCATGTAGTTTGGGCCCTCTAATATCAAAAGGTCACCCATCAGACACTCGTCAGGGAACGTGAAGGATCTGTGGTTTCCATTTGGCCTAAGCTCCTTACTAGTTCCTGAAAAAATGACTTAAGCAACATTTACCATGGTGACCCACAAGGCAGAGGTATTATCTGCAGCAACACTGACAGAGGGGTACACGGCTCAGCTATGAGACCTCCAAACCTGCAACCAGAGCAAGCAAAGAGACAGGATGGGAGGGACTCCATGGTAGGACACTTGCTCAGCATGAGCAAGGCCCTGGGTTCGATTTCCAGTGCTACAAACACAAGTTCAAATTATAAAGCAATGAAAACATGTGAAGTCGGGGAAGTTTCACCACAGCCTTACAAACTGCAGGCCTTTGGTCCCCAAAGAAAACAGAGAAGCAGCAGGAGGTGGGGACATGAGAAATCCCAAGGATGAGAGACAAAATAATCTCCCTTTCTTCCCCTGGGCCACATATCATGTGAAATCCCTGTTGAGCTTCTTCGTGTGTGTGTGTGTGTGTGTGTGTGTGTGTGTGTGTGTGTGTGTGTGTGTCTCACTGGGAATTGCTGAGTCCCCAAGCATGCTGGGAAAGTGCTTTACCACTGAGCTCCATCCCCAGCCCTCCTGCTGAGACTCTAATTTGTGTGGCAGCCAGGTTTTGTCTTCTCATTTTCCAGTGTGAAATCTGTGTTCAGGGCAGCTGGGTAACGACATCCAGCTGAGCCGTAGCGGGGCTAGACACAGACTAGCAGATGGCTATGCTCCAAGGTTGTTTATTCATTCCCTGAAAATGTAAATATCAAGCCCTGCATGGTAGCAAATGCCTGCTGAGGCAGGAGGATTGACAGTTAGTTCCAGGCCAGCCTGGCCTGCCTAGCAAGCACCTGTCTCAAAAACAAAACAAACAGGAAAAGTCAGATGTAGAGACCAATAGGAAATAAAACAAATTTGGACCCTCTCCTCAAGAAGTCTACGTGATACTGGAGAAAAACAGATGATAAACACGAAGTTAAAAATAAGATAATATAAGATGGTACCCAAAGCACAAAACGGGGAGAGCTTGGTCGGTGACCACAGACATGAAAGGCTTAAAAGTGTCTGGTTGTTCAGTCTGCACAGTGGTTTGCTTTGGGTTGCCTCTTCCCACAAAGAGACAACTATGAAATTGGATGCTGGACTGCATCCAAATGGTGTGACAACTGTCCCAAAGAAACACTTCACATCTTCAGTTGTGCCGCAGCGGACACCCCAAAGGACACAATTAAAACACATTTATTTAAAGATCTTTTTGGCTTTACTTATTAGGTTTTTTTTGGTTTTTCTTTTAAGATTGTGTTGCCCAGGCTAGTTTAAAACTCAAGGAGTCAAGTGATCCTGCTTTAGTCTCCTGAGTAGCTGGGGCTACAGCTGTGCAGCACATCTGTCTATTTGACTTTACATTTTACTTGATGCTAGAATTGGACAATATTTCATTCTCTTAAACAGAAGACGGATCCCATTAGCCCAAGTAAAAAGAGGTTGGGTTTTTTTGGTGGCTGGAGTTTCTGTGTGCTTGCTTGCTTTTTCGGCTCTTTGAGATGGTGCCTCACCATGCAGCTCAGGCTAGCTAGTTAGCCTGGAACTGACTATACAGCACACATCTATGTTACCAACTCTTAAGTCTTCCTTCCAAGAGTTAGGGTTATGGGTGCACACAGTCACACCTAGCTAAGAGTTTAATTTTATAGGCGAAAAGGCTTGAAGAAAACAGGAACAAACTCTCGAAAGAATGAGTCAGCTGTGTGCGGTGCATGCCTGTTTTCTATAGAGACTAAAGCAGAGGGAACTCCACTCTGGTTGCTATAGAACGTGACCTGTTTAGAGACAGTTGGCCCTTATGCCTCTCACCCCTTACCTCTGGAAAAGGCAGATAAACTGCTGAGTTTCTTCTTGTTTGGTTGATTGAGTGGGTGCTTGGTTTTTTGTTTGTTTTGACTTGTTTTTCGAGACAGGGTTACTTTCTCTCTGTAGCCCCAGCTGTCCTGGAACTCACTCTGTAGATCAGGCTGGCTTCAAAATCAGAGATCTGCCTGCTTCTGGGTCCTGAGTGCTGAGATTAAAGGCATGCCCCCACCACTGCCAGCATTGTTTCTGCTTGTTGAGTAAGCAGAACTTCCGTGTGGTAAAAATAAAGAACTTCTGTCTGGGTAATTAATTCCATTTGTACTTGTAGCTTAGCCTATGGGGGCCCATTGCTCTGCCTCCCCCCAAAATGGCAGCCTGTAAGTTTCTGTTAGATGATGTCTAGTGGCCTCCACTGAAGCGTGTGGATCTGTACTACAGCTCCAATTCCAAAATCACAAGAAGCAACACCTTGCTGAGCCATAGCCCCAGCCACTGTGCAAGTCACATGCTGTCCCTCAAGAGTCTCTGTGCAAATTTCTCACCACTGAGAGTGAGCTCGGTGCCTAGGGAACAGCAGGTCCCTTTAAACAGCATTTTCAAAAAACTGCAATGTACAGATGCTAAAACTTCAGCTTAAAGAAAAAAAAAATCTGCCCAGGTGTGGTTGTTATGATATTGCACGTGCAGGACCCTGGCTGGCCAGGGTATCCCATGCATGAGGTAAAGCATGCTGGGCAGATGTAGTAGTGGGTGGCGGCAAGTCTTTCACAACCCAGGCGCTGCATCCCCGCTGAAATGAGTTTATTATAATAGAGAGATGAAGAGAAAGATAAGGAGAGAGGGAAAGACAGAAAGAAGAGAGAGGAAGAGGGAGGTTGAGCAGAGGGGTCAAGGGGTGCACACCTTGTGGGAATGGAGAGAGTGTATGGAAGAGAGAGAGGAAAGGGAGGGATTTTTTCTTTCTTTTTTTTTTTTTTTTTTTTTCGGTTTTTCCGGGACAGGGTTTCTCTGTGTAGCTTTGCGCCTTTCCTGGAACTCGCTTTGTAGACCAGGCTAGCCTCGAACTCACAAAGATCCGCCTGCCTCTGCCTCCCGAGTGCTGGGATTAAAGGCGTGTGCCACCACCACCCAGCTGGGATTTTTTCTTAAAATGAGGCTTTTACGCCAAGACGCAGGGCGGCACCAAGGGGTGGGATTTCAAGGGGCGGGTCAGAATATTAATGTCTGCAATCACAGAGGGCTGAGGCAGAAGAATTGTGTGTTGGAGGCAAACTTAGCCTACTTACAAGACTCTGCCTCAGAAAAAAACAGACGACAACAAATATTGAACTGGGCGGTTCACCAGAGGAAGACGGGATCTAATATGAATTTACAGTCTACCCAAACAGAGAGCTAAGTGTATATTTAATGCTCTCCTAATTCTCTTTTGGCCATTTTAATATACATCAATATCTTTTTCATAATTTTAATCAGCATCAGTATGCAGGCTTGCTTCTTTTATTTCCCACTCCACACAGTAAATTTCTACTTATCATATACCATTGTCTCCATGTGTCCTTACAGCCTTATAGACTCTGAGCATGTTAATATTCATTATATATTTTGATTATTCCTTTCCATTGTGGGGAATTAAAATTACTGTAAAATGTTCACCTATACTATATAAAGCCCTGTAAAGAGCTCTGGTAAAGCTTTTTGCTTACGTCTTCCTTCCTTCAGCCTTGCAGAAACATTCCATAAAGTAAAGTACCAAGTCAGTGGGTGCAAACAGTTTCATAGCTTTTATTAAATACGTTAGACCAAGGCAGCTGTGATGATACATGCGTGTGAGCCCAGGATGTGGGAGGCTGAGGCAGGAGGATTAATACAAGTTTGAAGCCAGCCTGGGTAGCATAACAAGACTCTTCTCTTTAAAAAAAAAAAAGTAATAATAACAACATCAACAGCAAAAGTAGCAAGAAGTCTATCAGTGGTTCTGAACCTTCCTAATGCTGCGACCTTTTAATACAGTTCTTCATGTTGTAGTGATCCACAACCATAAAATTATTTTCATTGCTACTTCATAACTGTAATTTTGCTACTGTTATGAATTGTAATGTAAACATTTTTTGGAGATAGAGATTTGTCAGGGCGTCACAACCCACAGGCTGAAAACCACTGGTGTAGATAAATATATATTTCAAGACAGGTTTTCTCTGTGTTGTTTTGGTGCCTGTCCTGGATCTCGCTCTGTAGACCAGGCTGACCTTGAACTCACAGAAATCCCCTGGTTCTGCCTCCTGAGTGCTGGGATTAAAAGTGTGGGCCACCACCACCCAGCAGATAAATATATTTTTTAGAAAGCTTCACAGGAAGATGGAGCCAGTTCACAACACTGGCCATTCATTAATGGGTAGACTTCTTTTCTTAGATCTACTTCTGAACTTGATTTTACCAATGTGAAAGAAATAAAAATCATTGCAAACAAATTGGAGGACTGCTTCCTTTAAGACCAGGTTTTTTGTTTGTTTAGTTGGTTGGTTGGTTAGCTTTTTATTTTTTTTTTGTTTTGGTTTGGGTTTTTTGGAACACAGTTTCTCTGTGTGTAGCCCTGGCTGTCCTGGAACTCACTATGTTTGTCAAGTTGGCCTCGAATTCACAGGGCTCCACCTGCCTCTATCTCCTGAGTGCTGGAATAAAGGTGTGTGCCACCACTGCCCAGGTTAAGACCAATTCTTTTATTATTATTATTATTATTATTATTATTATTATTATTATTATTATTAATTCATTTTATGTACCAATCACAGATCCTCCTCTCTTCCCTTCTCCTGCCTTCCTCCAATTCCTCCCCCAACCCATCCCCCATCCCCTCCTCTGAAAAGGTAAGGCCTCCCATGGGGAGTCAGCAGAGCCTGGTACATTCAGTTGAGGCAGGTCCAAGCCCCTCCCCCTGCATCAAGGCTGTGCAAGGTGTCCCACCATAGGTAGTGGGCTAAAAGTCAGCTCATGTACCAGGGATAGATCCTGATCCTACTGCCAGGGGCCCCTCAAACAGACCAAGCTACACAACTATCTCCCATATGCAGAGGGCCTAGTCCAGTCCCATGGAGGCTCCACAGCTGTTGGTCTAAAGTTCATGAGTTCCCACTAGTTTGGTTTGGTTGTCTCTGTACATTTCCCCATCATGATCTTGACGCCCCTTGCTCATAGAATCCTTCTTTCCTCTCTTCTACTGAACTCCTGGAGCTTGGCCTGGTGCTTGGCTGTGGATCTCTGCATCTGCTTCCATCAGTTACTGGATGAAGGCTCTATGATGACAGTTAGGGTATTCACTGATCTAATTATTAGGGTAAACCAGCTCAGGCACCCTCTCAACTATTGCCAGTAGTCTAAGCTGGGGTCATCGTTGTGGATTCCTGGGGACTTCCCTAGCACCAGGTTTCTCCCTATCCCCATGATGTCTCCCTCTATCATGGTATCTCTTTCATTGCTCTCCAAGACCAATTCTTAAAGTTGCTCTTTGGCACCACTGGTAGGCACAGTATATTTAACCTTGCCACAGGCAACCACATTATGGTCCTGCATGACCCTGGCTTCGCCTAAGCACCTCTGAAGTGCTCTCTCCAAAGAATTGCAAGACTTGCTCCATTCTTTCAACCAGATGTCTGCTCAGGTAAGATCATAGCAGAGCTTTCTAGTTCAGCCTATTTAAAATGTTCTTCCACTCTGCTCCACCCTGTCACCTCAACCTGCTTCCGCAGCTCTTATCATCACCTGTTTGCACTCTGGAATCCTGTGTCCCTTCAGTAAAATGTTCACTTCATGAGACCAAAGAATTCTGTCCCTTTGATTTGCTTCTATATTCCCAGTGTCTTGAAGATACCTGGCACGTTATTGATATTCAGTGACTATCGTAGAATGAATGAGTGAGGAGTGAGTGGAGTGTCAGACTTACGTCATCAATCATTCCCCATTCTGAAAAGCTAGTGCTGGAAAGCAGTGTGGGGATCACTGGGGGACCCTAAGAGTCTAGTGACCATGCTCTTGGCCTCTTTTTAGACTCTGGCAGAACTAGAGTAGAGCTCAGTGCTAAACCAGTTGCCTGGCATGCACGAAGCTCTGGATTTGGGCCTCAGCAGCACAAGGAAACAAGAAAGGTTTCGGTGGAACTAGTGCCTGCTTGCTCATTTGGTTTGAAAACATTGCAGCCTCTATTAAATTCCACACAGCTCAAATTTCAAGTCATCCAAACTCATGATTTGGCCTGACTCCAAGAGATAAACAGGTGACCTGAGCAGCGACTGCTGGGAATAGCCACTAAGGACATAGTGTTTCTTCTGTCTGAGCACTGACACCAGCCAGCCAGAGACGAGCCCCGAGCCTGCTCTGAAATCAATTATTTCTCAATGCCCAGTGTCATGACTGCTCCCCTGCTGTGACTTGCCGCTTTGGGAAAGTTATTCATCACTGTGACCAGTAACAATGCCACCACCCCACCCCACCCCCCCACCCCCGTCCTTCTTAAAAACCTGTGGGTCATGACCCTCTAAGGGGTTACATAACTGAAGGTGGTAGGTCATGAAAGTTGTAGCAAAACAGTACAACGCTTCTGAATGCACAATGGTCCAATATTAACCCACAATCAGGTATATAGAACCTGGAGGCGTTTCTGGCATCACTCACCTGTGTGGCAGCCTGTGACTCCACTGTAGCCCAGGTTCTGAACACATGATGTGTGTACTCTGTACTGTACACCAATTATAGCCAAAGTCCTCCCACATAAAGCCGAGGAACACTCCCTGAAGAGCCTGGACTCAGATTCTAGGCTCCTGAATGCTATGAATTGCAGGGTGTCCACTGTTCATACAAGTCCTCTGCTCTCGTGGAAGCAATGGTTGGATTATAGAAAAAAGTCTTTGCCTTTTTTGTTATTCTCATCATGTAAATATTGGATTAGTTGACCTTTGGAGTAGATAGTGATAGAATATTTGATTTCAAAACCAGCCATTAAATGAATTTTGGTTTGGGATTAGGGTGAAAGTTCCAATCATTTCTGAAGTGGCCCTAAACACACTTCTGTCATTTTATACTACATATGTATGTGAAGCAGCATCTTCAGCATTGATAATTACAGAATCAAAATATGCATGGATCAACTGAAAGATGTAAAAGGTACTTTACATACAACATGTCAGATACTCACCCGAGATCTATTTGTGTGTGTGTATATGTGTGTGTGTGTGTGTGTGTGTGTGTGTGTGTGTGTGTACATGTATGTGTATGTGAGCGTGGAGACCAGAGGTTGAAGCTGGGTGTCTTCCTCAATGGCTCTCTACCTTATTTATTGAGACAACGATCCTCACTA
Organism: Peromyscus nudipes; assembly: GCA_902168325.1. NCBI lineage: Eukaryota > Metazoa > Chordata > Mammalia > Rodentia > Cricetidae > Peromyscus > Peromyscus nudipes. Next base: position 10,617 of record CABHPH010155200.1, on the reverse strand, counting down.
ACCCTAGCGCTTATCAATTTGGCTAGACTGGCTGGACGGCAAGCCCCAAGACCCTCCCATCTCTCTCTTCCAGTGCCGGAAGTAAGGGTACATGCTACCACCCCCGGTTTTTACACAGAAGCTAGGGACTGAACTCAAGTCCCCATGCTGAGTGCCAAGCATTTTACCAACTAAGCTGCCTTCCCAGGCCCAAGATTTGATTTTTATTTAAAAACATACAAGCACATCCACCTCATTCACATGCCAATTTGCTTTTGTCTTTAAAAAAAAATGATAAAATTACACGCATCCTAAAGAGTTATTTTAAAGTAAATTCTTCATGATTTAATATCAGCAAATGTTTGATTTGTATGCCTAATATATATTGTGTATGCATATATTATATATATATACACATATATATATATGCATCCCTAGAATCTTGTAAAAATTTCCCAGGCAAAAAGAGGTAATAAGTGGAGAAAGTTTAAGGCCTTCCCTAGAGTAATAGACAATAGTCACACAGTCTCTATTTCTCCATTCTTCCTTTCATGTATATGTATGTGTGGTATGCATGCATGCGTGCCTGTCCACAAGTGTGTGGACGTGTGTGTGTGTTCGTGTGCGTGTGCGTGTGCGTGTGTGTGTGTGTGTGTGTGTGTGTGTGTGTGTGTGTATGCGTGCACGAGCATGTGGTGGTCTGAGGTTGATCAAATGTCTTCCTCAAATATTCTCCACTTTCTGTATTGAACCTAGAGCTCATCAATCTTGCTAATCTACCCAGCCAGCTTGTTCTTCTCCATGCTGGAGATTGCAATGCTGGCGATCCTCTTGTTTGAGTTGACCACTGAATCATCTCCAGCCCTTCACTTGATCTTTCTAGGAAAGCTGTGATCATTATCTTAATTCCAAAAGCATTTCCTCCCGAATATTTTTATCCTTTGCCCCCACCCCATCCCCAGGACACTTTTTGCTACCCCAGTGGCCTTTGTTTTCTCTTCTGTCTCCCTCCCCTCCTCCCATCTCCTCCTCCCTCCTCCTGGTCAGGTACATAGCCACAGAACAAACATATTTCTAGCCACTCTTGTAGACTCAGGTGGTCCAGCGTCTAAACTCTAGCAAAGGAGAAATGTCATATACAACTTCCAGAAAGGTCAGGCTGCCCAGAATGTAGAAACTGTAGCAGGTTCTCGAGCCATCGTCCCAGTGAAGAGAACAGAAAGCCATTTTGGTAGATCATCAATGAGATTATATTTAAGTACCAGAAGCTAGATGTGGAGGCTCACACCTGTAATCTCAGCACTCGTAAGGCTGAAGCAGGAGGATGAGCTCTGGGACAGCTGCATAGGAAGACTTCAGTCGTATTTGTTTTGGTTAGTTTTGTTTTTCATGACAGGCTTTCTCTGTGTAGCCCTGACTGTCCTAGAACTCTGTAGACTAGGCTGGACTTCAGTCTTTTAAAAACAAGAAAAGAAGGAAGGAAGGGAAGAAGGCGGTCCCAGGCTCTGTGAAGCACTCCTCTAGCCCTAAACACCCAGAAACCATTTATTAGTTTGAAGCCAGGCTTCACACTAAGACTGAAAACAAAACAATACAATGGGTCCACAGCACCATTTTTTCAGCGTTTGCGGTCCAAGCCACTCCTGAGGCTGGGTAGGAGGGTCATTTAAGCCTAGAAATTCAAGACCAGCCTAGTCAACGTAGCAGAACACCATCTTGAAAATAAATTTGTTCACTATTTCCAAGGAAACAGTCTCATTTCTGTACTATGGAAATATAAAAGTGATGTTTCTCTTTCCTTACATAGAAATAAACAAGTACTTAAAAATATCCCATGGTGATTTTCTTATTTAAGATAAGGCCTCAGTGTTAACCAGGCTGTTGTTAAGATCCTGGGGTCTTGTAAATTGTGGCCTTGCAATATTTTTTTTTCTTGAGTCTTCATAATCACCTTCTGTCACAAAATGCAAATCACTGACCCTGAGAAACTCAAAACCGCAGATGCTGAAATAAAGCAGACTTCCCTTAAGGCAGTTTTAGCTTTAAAACAGTATAATCATACTCATAGGTAGAAGGCACTCTAAAAGTGTAAGTGCACCTTTAGAAGAAGCTGGGCATGGTGGCACACCTTTAAATCCCTGCATTCCAGAGGCAGAGGCAGGAGGATCGCTATGAATTTGAGACCAGCCTGGTATACATAATGAGTGCCAGGACATCTAGGACTACATAGTGAGACTCAGTCAAAAACAAAACAAATCTATATATATATGTTAGATGTGGTGGCTCATACCTATAATCCCAGCACTCATAAGGCTGAGGCAGGTGGAATTCAGCATATTTGATGTCAACCTTGTCTATACAGTGAGTTCTGGGACAGCTACAAAGAAAGACTTTAGTACACATGTATTTTAAAATTATATATTCAATATTTTTAAGTGTGTGTGTGTGTGTGTGTGTGTGTGTGTGTGTGTGTGTGTGTGTACATGAGGACAAGTGCCTCCAGAGACCAGAGGTGTTGGATGTCCTGGAGCTAGAGTGACAGGTGGTTGTGAGTCACCTGACATGGGTGCTGGGGACTGAACTCTGGTCCTCTGGAAGAGCAGTAAGTTAAGTGCCCTTAACTGCTGAGCCATCTCTCTGGCCCTGTAAATACCATTTTAAAATACACGAGTAAGGCAGCAATATATAGCAAAACTGAGCAGGATGATGGCAGAGGGGCATGGGTTTCCATCTTGACTCTCTCTTCAACCAGCTGGTAAAGCTCAGCCATACCGCTGAAGATTGCTGTCTTGACTGCTGGTGATTGCCCACATTCAGTAAGCATGCAGTTGACTTCATGTCCTCCCTCCCTCCACCAGGGGGATATTACTAGAGGATATACAGTCAGCATCTGTAGGATACCTCAAGGCCGCATTTCCAGATATAACCACAGGCAGTTTTCCCAGCTTAGGAGTGTGGAATGCTGTCAGGAGCCAAAACCAGGGTCAGGCAGGTAAGTGAGCTTCCTCAGAGGGATGCTCTGGGACATAGGAAGACAGGATCCTCTGTCTCACAACCTTGTCTCAGGGGCCAGAACTGTGGGTGGGTAACCTGAAGGGACCCTGTAGCAGGCTTTGGGGACTTCCTACTACTGTAAGGTTTCACAGCTGCGCCGAGTCAACAACCTCAGCCTGACTTGCCTGTGAGGACCGCGAACCGATGCCTGTAACTCAGAGTCACGCGGGAAGACATTGCTGCTCTCTCATTAGAGAGCATGTTGGTATGGGCTGCCTCCATTTTCACAAAGCTTTTACAGGAAGCCAGTTCAGAGGGTTTTTGCTGGAGTCCCATGCTTCACTTGGTATCAGTTGTCTTGGCCCTGAAGACAAGCTGTAGCCAACACTTCTCTAAAAGCACCACAAAGGCTGGAGTGTAGCCCAGTGGTAGAGACTTATTTAGCATGCATCAGGTTCCGGGCTCCATCTCCATTACAGGAAAGACATCATCAGCAGGAAAGACAGAACACCGCAGAGATTTGGCGGTCTATTTCTCACCTGGTAAAACAGTTTGTCATGAGAAGTTAGGAGAGAAGCGGCCGTTGGTCCATCAAATGCCAGACTCTGGAGGGTGTGCAGAATCAAGCCTACTTCAGGTCCCCACAAAACATGTTTTAAGGTTGTCACTGGTCCCCCTTTCTTCCTACAGTTCCACCACATGAGACTTGTAGTTTCCTGCCATTTCTCTCGCTGTCTCTGTGTCTGTCTTTCCCCATTCACCCCCTCATCTTGGACCTACACGTGTGTAACTTCACCTGTCTAACTATCCCAACCTAGCTAAAACACCTACTCATTCTCCAGAAGCTCCTTTGGATGCTAAGACTGAGTATAGTACCCCTATTAGAAGTTCCATGGGTGCCTTGGACTTCCTCCTTCTCTGTGTCCCTCTTGTTCATAATTATTTATTTAATGTCTGTCTTGCCCGTTGAGTGAAGTTTAATGAGGGTAGAAACTTTTGTCTAGTCACTGCTATTTCCTTCAAGATCTGGCCTAGATCCTGACACTTGGTGGAGCAGGATCAATATTCATGCAATGATGGCCAGTATGGTAGCATATCTTTAATCCCAGCACTTAGGAGGCAGAGGCAGGCAGAGTTTGAGGCCAGCCTGGTCAACATAATGAGACTCTGTCTCAAACACACACACACACACACACACACACACGCACGCACGCACGCACGCACGCACACACGCACGCACGCACGCACGCACGCGCACACACACACACACACACACACATGCACACAATTATTGAATGAACCAGCTTGGTTATCACTCTATTTAGACAATGTGTTTTTCATTTAAGAAGACAGTATGACCTCTAACGCTTTCAACGTCAGGCAGTATCACAACGAAATGTTTTAGAGTTGTGCTAGCTACTCTAGAAAGATCAGCCTTGCATCTAGATAGGTGGGAAACTTTCCAGGAATGTGCCCTGGAAAAGACTGAGGACAATAAATGGCTGAGGGACCAGCAGGACTCGGCCAAGGCCCTGTGGCTCGTGGGGTGATAAGGAGGTTCCAGGTAGAGCATGGTGAGGAGCACAGTCCTCCTCCCCTACACACTGTAACTTCTGGCTCTCCCATTTCACCCCAGCCCGCCTCAAAAGAGCCGCCCCAGGGCCGTGCTAGTACAGTAAATATGGGATTATGTTTGCTGACTTGGCTTAGCAACAAGGTCTCCCTCTGACCTTTTACCGCACTGTAATAAAGAGGAAGGACGGATTCAAAATGAATCACACAGGTTTCCCACAAGGAAACCACACTTCAATGAGAAGCAACGCAACCGAGCACTGCTGCCTACTTGGGCAAGGACGTGTGCCCCATCCACCCTAAGGACTCCCTGGGCACAGAGCCTTCCTGATGGCAAAAGAGACTCAGTATATATAGCCAGCTCCGCACTCAGGAGCTGCAGATGGGACAGTGGCTCCTTGGGCTTGCATTATTAGGTGACTCTGTTGAAGGAACTGGAGATCCCTCGAGTTATCTTGTTCATGGTATTCTGCTTTTAGAACGTGCAGTCAATAGGGAAAAGGGCGCTATCTAAACGGCCGGGCTCTGTGGACACCGGGGGATATTATCTAGAAGAGAGGGACAGCAGAGTAGCCTGTGGCAGCTCTTCACCCCAGCCACAGTTTCTGAGTCACTTTCTGGAATTTTGAGGCTGGTGTTTCTCTATCATTAGGATGATTCCCCTCTCTTCCACCCCACTTCCACATCTGTCTCTTCTCACCAGGTCCTCTGTAACCCTCCTCTCTGCCTCTTTATTCCTTGAGGTTCTCTAAGTGATACCTTTCTCCAGTCCTGTCCAGTGTCAGCTTCCCTCTAGTGAACTCCCAATGGGTGGGGCTTAATAGGTTCAGCTAGGCAGATAGATGGTGAGCTATGTCTGGATTAGGGGCTAAATTCTGGCTCAGCCTAATTTAACTGAAGCCACACAGGAAGTTAAGTGGTATAATTCATTCTGTGCTGGCATATGGAGAATCTACCAGTGAAATAAAAACACAAGACTTTGCCTTTGTAAATGTCACCTGCTGCTGGGGTTGGAAGGACAGACAAGAGACAAAACAGAAAGTAAAACATGGGACTGAGGCTGAGCAATGCAATGGAAGAAAACAGGCCAACATAGGGGTGTAGGTTGTACTTGGAACATGCTGTATCTGTCAACCTCCCTCCCTTCAGTTCCCCACTGTCTCTCTCTCAACAGGATCTCGCTATGTAGTCCTGGCTGATTTAGGACTCATTATTTTGACCAGATGGGTTCAGAGTTAAGCAATCCTCCTGCCTCTGCTTCCCGAGTCCTGGAATTACAGGCGTGCTCCACCACACCCTGCTTTAATTTCCAGTAAGAAACTGGGAAGGCCCATTTGAGAGTGTGTTTACGACTCACAGAGGACACAGAGGAGGTAGAAGTTCTGGCAAGGCACTAAGAATGGCAGAAGTAACATCACAGTGGCACTTGCTGGCATGGTCAGCCCCGAAGCTCATGGAAACACACTGCTCTCTAGGATCTCAAAGACAAGGAAAAAAAATGAGTGTCCACAGATGTCAAAACATGACAGTTAGGTCCTCAAGACCATTCCACAGATTGATCTAACTCAGCAGGTCTTAAAGTATAAGACCCTTTGGAATCACTTGCAGGCCTTGTAAAAATATACAGTACCAGACCCATCTCCACTGGTGTAGCGTGAGAATTTGCACCCTGCCCTCCTAGGCCCTCCAACTTCCTCCTGGCTCTTTCTTCCCCCTGGAATGGCTTACTTCCCATTCTCTGACTTTTCCTTCAAAAGCCAAGCCAGGGGTCTACTTCCTTTATGAAACCTTTCCACATTCTCCCAAACAAAATCTTTCAGGGCCTGCTGAGTATGCTCAGGGTTCATTTGCTTGCTTGAAACTGCATCTCACTCTGTCCCATAGGTTGGCCTTGAACTTATGATCCTTAAGAATCTGCGTTCTGAGTTCTAATATTGCATACATTGTTCACCACACCCAGACCCTTCTATGTTTTCATCCCACCTGGGGACAGTGTTCAAGGTCAAGGATTATAAATACCAGTTCCTAAGGTTCAGGGTCAGACAAAACCTTCTTGATCCCTAATAGTCTAGGCCTTGGGCCTTGGGGAGGGGCTAGACTATTTAGGCTAGGAAGTTTAGGGCAAGGCGCTCCTTCTCCGTAGCTATGAGAAAGTCATCGTGGGCTGGAGAGATGGTTCAGCCGTTAAAGGCTAGGCTCACAACCAAAAATATAAGAGAAAGTCATCATCCCTGGGGGGTAAATGCTTTCCAGCGCAGTCACTCAGATTTCTTGCAACAGAAGTAACCACATTCCAGTAAGTAGCCCCTCACCTATGCTCTGTAAGGGAGCCCAATAAACTCATCGGTTTGTCATTGGGGCCTGAGAAGAGGTATACGGTGTTTAACGTCTTCCCTAGGGCCTAACCATATAGGGGAAATCAGAAATGACCTCCTGAGCCAGAGGTCACCCAATTTGTTATATAAGAAGGAAAAGGACTGGTCTGGCAGAGTAGTAGCAGGGGAGGCTGGGAAATGATATTGGTTAGATGACTATCATATGAACAAAGTCCTTGTCTCTGTACCTGAGTACAGAGTGTAGCCTTTGACTTCAGAGCAATGAAGACTCAGTGTGAGCCTATGAGGAGAATGTCAGGTAAGCAGTAGGGAATTCCAACAAGACCAGGACAGAAGACAGCACTTCACAGACCCAGGAGAGAAGGGTGGTGACCAGAAGTGGTGACAGTTTATGCTTGTTTGAATAAGAATGGCCCCCAAAGGCTCATATATTCTACTGCTTGGTTCCCAGTTGTTTAGGATTAGTGGCTTTCTTAGAGGAGTTGTGTCACTGAGGATGGGCTTTGATGTTTCAAAAGCCCACACCAGGCCCAGTCTCACCCTCTTTCTGCCTGCAGATCAGGATGTAGGCTCTCAGCTACTGCCCCTACTGCCATGATTGCGTGCCTGATGCCGTGTTCCCGACTTAACAGAAATGGACTAACCTGAAACTGTAAGCAAGCTCTCAAGTTAACGCTCTCACTTATAAGTTGCTTTGGTCACGGTGTTTTTGTCAGAGCAACAGAACAGTAACTAAGACATAGTGAGAGAAGTAGGGACGCTGGAAAGGTATTTATGCATTAGCATCTTCAAGACCACCGAGTGATAAACCAACAAGAAAACAAGAGAGAAGACTCAAGAGTGTTGCGCCACCCCAGAATGGATGCTCAGGTCATTAACTGCAATGTGGGGTGGAGGAGCAGTTGAGTCAGACTTAGGAGACAAAGGATAAAGGATGAGTCAAAGGTGTGGGATACCTGACCCTTTTCATAGATCCCTGGGGAAGAACAAGCGATGTTAAGGTCCGAGAGGATAGAGCAATGATAAGTGACGCAAAGGCATGAAGCCAGCCTAGGGTACACAGGAAGCTCTAGGTCAGCCTAGTCTACACTGTGAGCTATCTTAAGACCAAAACGACAGCAACAAAGGAGCCACTCAAGAACGAAACAATGGTTCAGATAGAGTTAGACAACTCAGCACGGCAGAATGGGGAGCTTTGGACAGGAGGGAAGCCATCCCTCCACGTGGCTAATGGAAGGAAGGGGGCAACATGGGTGTCGGTGTTAGTCGTTTTCCTATTGCTGTGATAAAACACCATGACCAAGGCAACTTATAAAAGAAAGCGTGTGATTGGGTTTCCCATTCTAGGGGCTTAGCATCCAAGATGGCGGAGGGGAAGCATGGCAGCAGGAACAGCTGAGAGCTCACGTCTCATACTCACATACTGAAGGTGGAAGCAGCTTTTGAAGGCTCAAAGTGGGGGGCTCCCCATGATGCACCTTCTCCAATAAGGCCCACCTCCTAAACCCAGCTGGAGACTGGGATTTAAACTCATGAGTCCATGGCAGCCATTCTCATTCAAGCCACCACAGGGGTCCTTGGCCATGGGGAGTCCTGCCTTTCCCTGCCCCTCCAGTCTCTGACTCATCCCATTTGTTGGCATTGCGTTCTCAGCCAGTTGACACATTAATTCTCCTGTCTCGGACTTCACTGACCAGCCTCAGCGAGTCATTAGGAAATTACATGTGCACATGCACAGAATAGTGCCTCGTGTCTAGAGAACGCTTTCAAGTGTTCACTAACATTCACATCAGACTGTGAACATCTGGCCAGAAATGCCATGTTTACCTGGAGTTTCCCAGTGTACTCTTAGCCAGAAACAGACTTCCTGTGTCTGTCTGCCTCTTTCAAAGTCATAAAGTGTATTATTTTGACTGTTCATTGAATTCCTGTTTCTAATTTGCTCTTCATTTGTTAAATCAAAGATAGTAAGTAAACTGTGCAGTCTGTACAGCGGTTTCTCAAACTATCTGGTACCTGAAAAAAAATTCTGACCCTATGATCACCAGAAGCTCTGGGTCATCTGGGGCTATGGAGGACTCTGTACTGCTACCCTGGCCTAAAGAAGAAAAGGCACTGAATTTGTAGAAAATCAAATGAGATTTTAGTCCCGGTGACTTTGGGCACCACTATGAGCTTTCTTTCATTCCTTCTCCCATAAAGGCCTGACCATAGAGTTACTATGAAAATCAGATAAGCCAACCTTCAATTCCAGAACTCAGGAAGCAGAGGCAGGCAGATCTCTGTGAGTTCAAGGCCAGCCTGGTCTGTAGGGCTAATTCCAGGACAGCCTGGGCTACACAAAGAAACTCTGTCTTGAAAAATCGAAAAGAAAAAGGAAAACAAAATAAGCCAAAGCCTGGTGGTGTAGGCCTGTAGTCCCAGGTCCTCAGGAGGCTGAGGCAAGAGTGTTAGGATTCTGCCCCCACTCCAGCTGCATGACCTCACATGCACAGTTCAGGAGCTAAGCAAGGGGTCTTGCGTCTTACATCATCCTTGTATAAGCCTGTCTGCGCATGTACATGGGAACCGTTAAAAAGCCAGACACAGACTCGTCCTCTTCCTCCCTTCCCTGTTCTCTCTTCTCCCATTATCTCTTCTCTGTTCTCTCTCTGTGTTCTCTGCACGTGGCTTCTCCCCAGGCCTGGTTCTTTTGCGCCGCACGCCCCCTCCCCCAATAAAGCTCTGATACTGGGTTTTGTCGTGACTTGTGCCTCATGACCTTTCTGCATGGTAACCAGCCCTGCTTATCATTTTTAACAAGGAGGATTGTTAAATTCAAGACCTGCCTGGGTTACAGAAATAAAGGCCAGCTAGGGCTACTTAGCGAGACCCTGTCTCAAAAGAAAAGGTAACTAGAGGGCTGAGGAGTTAGCCCAGGGGCAGGATGCTTGCTTAATATCCACGCTCTTAGGTTCAATTCCTAGCTCTGAAAAAATGAAATCAGCCACCACAGGACAAAGCTCTGTGAAAAGAGTACAATAGTACACAGGCAAAATTTTTTATGGGGTTTTGAATTGGCTATCCAGGTTTTATATGATGATTCTGCTCCAGAAGTTTTTCTAGAATCTTCTGCCATGACAATTACACATGACTAAGAACTTCCTTGTAGTGGGTAGCTGTTCCAGTTTTGACCTTGAAACACTGTCCCTAGAGTGACAGCAGGTAACTGCCACACCTGCCTATGACCTGCCCCTGGGGCTGACCTGCCCCTGGGGTGTGGCTGAAAGGGAGCCCCTAAAATTCCAGGTGCATACATGTTGGGCCCCTTCTGGATACCTCATGGTCCTGGAATCTGGATGGGAGACCAAGCCAGAGTTCTTTGCTGGACTGTACCTCATCTCTCCCGGATCCTGTAACCAATCCCTATTGGCTGTAAGTTATCCCAGAAATAAACCTCTCTTGATTACCAGATAAATTACGTGGAATTGCCTCATTAAATTCAGTAATACTTCCTAGTGCACATTGCTATTTTATTATGTGTCTCCCCCAGAAAGGGAGTGCGTGCTAATAAATGTGCTTGTTCATCACTGATCTGCTGGGGATAGGGGGTGGGGGGATAGGGATGTGGGGGGTGAGGGAGTGGGGGAGGCGGTGGGGGGTGGGGAGTCTTGCCACTTCTATCTGCATAGGCCCTTCACTGAACTTCCCTCAGCTTCAAAGAAAAAACCAAGGCAGCCAGCATCAGAGGAACTGG